>PVKS010048588.1:0-12348 GCA_004027875.1 Aplodontia rufa | reverse complement strand
TTAGCATAATGGCTCACAGAAAGGAAAATGTATTTCGGAGAAGTGGAAGGGGCTACCTATTAGCCATAGGAATTAAGATGAAGTGAAAAAAATTGCAATAGAATGGTCTGCACTCAAATGTATTTTATCCGGTGACGCACAGGAAAGACTTCATAATAGTAGGATGTTGGGCCAAAGCAGCCACTTACATCGTTTAACTAAAATTGAAACAGTCATTTAAAGTGTTAGAAATAAGATTAATACACACATGGACTTCTAGCAATAAATTCACTTTTTGAAATTATGAATTTAGGGGCTAGAGAGGTGGCTTGGCGGTTATGACGCTTGCTCTGCTTGCACAAGTACATGGGTTCAAACCCCAGCACCACGTACACAACTAAGTGTCAGAGCAAAGAAAGCCATGTGAAAAACTCAATAAAAATTGATTCTCTCTCTCTCTCTCTATTACTCACTGCCCCTCTCTCTTTAAAAAATAAAATAAATTTATGAATTTGCAAAAATCATAAAATATTGGATTAACAAAATGTGGTCCTCTTAAGTTCTATACACATAAATCACAAATTGTTTGCCTTTTTGTTTTTCCTTTTATCCTTTTCTTCTCCCTCCATCTTTCCCTTCTTTTTCCCTTTTTCTTCCTTTTCTCTTCCTCCTTCTTTAGTTTTTGGTGTACTTAGAAATGATCACTCATTCTTTGACACACTTACCTTATAATGGTAGAGTTAATAATGGGATTGTCTTGGTGACTTTCTTCTAATGTTGGGGAAATAACTTCTGAAACCAGATCGTCAGAAGCACTACAATTTCCTCCTTGCTCCAGTTTTTTGGGGTCATTTTCTCTGGAAGAAGCCATTTGCCATGTCAACAGGATGCTCCCGCAGCCATCTGGAGAGCTTCATGAGGTGAAGAACTGAGGCCTCCTGCCCACAGCCATGAGTGAACATCATGGACAGAAGTTTTGGCATCTAGTCAAGCCATCCTATTACTACAACCACCCCGTTAAGCTGCTCACAAACTCTTAACCTGCAGAAACAGTGGAATAACAAATGTTCATTCCTCTGAGTTTCAGATAACTTGTTATATTTGGTAGATAACTGATGCAGGTATATCACTACTTTTATCATATCAAATTTTATGACAAGTTTCCTAAAATTAGTTTGAAATTTTCTTTAAAATGTAATTATGTGGGCTTGAGTGGTGGCTCAGCAAGGTGCTTGCCTGGCATGCATGAGGACCCAAGTTCAAACCTCAGCATCACATACACAACAAAGCGTCAGAGCAATAAAAGTAGTATGAAAAACTAATAACATTTATTCTCTTTCCCTCTCTCACACACTGTCTTTCTCTCTTTTAAAAACTGTAATTATGCAAGTATCAAAATTTTTTTTTGTACATGGAGTAGAGAACTCGAGTAAATAACTATGAACAAGATACACTTATATTTGAAGTACTAGAGATAACAGTTGCTTACATGTTAGTGAAGTTTTTTGAAGGATTTGTTGCATATTTAATTAAATTTTGAAAAACTACCAGTCATGTCTGCAGTAAGATAAATGCTAGAACCAGACTAACTTAGACCCCACTACTAAAAAGCTGGGTAACTTTAAATAAGGTACTTAACTTTGTTTGATTTTCTACTTAAAATGAAAATAATGGGGATATATTTTGTTCAAAGTCTTGCTCTAAGATTTAAATGATTGGGATTAATTCATGTGAAGGAATTAGAATTGCCCCTGAACCATGGAAACCTATGTATGTACTTGAGCTGTCTTTATCATCATGTTTCCATGTTCAATGAATCTTTTTCTATTCCATAATTATTTTTCTAATTTTTATTATCAGCAACCTTTGGGATAGCCCATTACTCCCTATTCAAAACATCTCCTCTACTGCCATTTTATTCTAACAATGTGGAGGATTTCTTCCTATTTAACCAGCTATTCCTTATTGCTATCTGAGCTTCTCTCTCTTGTCATTTCAAGCTGTGGAACACCTTAGTGTCTATCTCTTTTTAATTGGCTCTTTTTAGATGTAGATGATGTCATGATTTGTGTAGTGTCCTCCAAAAGCTTGTGTGTGATAATTCAAGAACTATGAGGTGAAATGATTAGGCTAGAAAAGTTTTAACTCAGTAAATGAGTTGATCCCTTACAGGGATTAACTGGTAACTGTAGACTGGCAGGGTGTGACTGGAGGAGGTGGGTCATTGGGGGCTGGAAGAGGTGAATCTTTGGGGGCTGCAGGGGATGGGTCATTAGGGGCTACAAGAGGTGGGTCATTGGGGTATATATGCTGTATCTAGTGTGGAATTTCTCACCTTGCTCTGATTCCTTTTTTTATTAGTTGAATATGGATTTACAATTAAAGGAGAATCATTATCAAACAATCATGAACAAATGTATATTCACATAGTTAGCCAAGGCTGATGCCATTCCATGGTTTTCCCCACCTTGAGTTCCCCATGGTTCTATGTTTCCCCCAATTGAACCCCTGTGTTAAATGGGCTTCTCCTGGGGGTTGGAGATTTCCTTCTGAGTAGATTCCTCCATACTCCCTCCCTCCAGTCTCCTTGATATCTTTCCTAATCCCTTCACCCTCCTGGTCCCCCTCCCTACATCTTCAGGTATCCTAGGCAAGTTTCCCCCTGTTTGTATAAAAATTCATACATGTTGAGGTTATTATTAGCTTAGCCATCTACCATACTGTTTCTGGTTATAATCTAGCTTCCACAAATGAGAGAAAGCATTCAGCCTTTGAGTCTCTGAGATTGGGATACTTCATTCAGCATAATTTTTTCCATCTCCATCCATTTGGCTACAAAAGCCATAATATCATTTTCCCTAATAGCTCAGTAGTATGCCATTGTATATATGTACCAAAGTTTTTGAATCCACTCATCAAGTGAGGGGCATCTGGGTTGGTTCCATAATCTAGCTAAAGTAAATTGAGCTGCTATAAACATTGTTGAAGCCATATCTCTATAATATGCTGATTCTAACTCTTTTGGGAAAATGCCCAGGAGTGGGATAGCTGGGTCATAAGGTGGTTCCAGCCCTAATTTTTTGAGGAGTCTCCACACTGCTTTCCAGAGTGGCTGAACCCAGTTTTCAGTCCCACCAGCAATGTGACAGTGTTCCTCTTCTCCCGCAGCCCCTCCAACATCTGTCATTGTTCATATTCTTCATGTTTGCCACTCTGACAGAAGTGAGGAAGAATCTCAGGGAAGTTTTGATTTGCATTTCTCTTATTGCTAATTATGTAGAGCATTTTCTCATATATTTATGGGTTTTCTGGACTTCCTCTGCTGAGAAGTTTCTTTTTAGTTCTGTAGCCCATTTTATTGATTGGATTATTTGTGATTTTGGTGTTTAGTTTTTTTCTAAGTTCTTTGTATATTCTGGATATTAGCCCTCTGTCAGAGGTGTAGCAGGCAAAGATTTTCTTCCATTGTGTAGGAGCTCTCTTAATACTCTTTACTAATTCTTTAGCTGTGCAAAAACTTTTTAGTTTAATTGCATCTGATTCATTTATTCTTGGCTTTAGTGCTTGCACCATGGGAGTTTTGTAAAGGAAGGCAGCACCAATACCTATGTCCTGTAGTGTTGATCCTACTTCTTTTTCAAGTAAATTTAAAGTTGCTGGCTTAATATCCAGATCTTTGAACCATTTTGATTTAATTTTTATGCAGGGCAAAAGGTAAGGATCCAGTTGTCTATACATGGCTGTCCAATTTGTTGAACATGCTACCTTTCTTCTACACTATGTTTTTGCCCCCTTTATCAAATATCAGATAGTTAAAAGTATGAGGGTTCATCTCAGAATTCCTCTATTCTATTCCATTGGTTGCTCTGATTCCTGATGTGACGCCTTAGGTCTTTGTTCCCTGAAATCATGCCTGCCGTGATGTTCATCCTCACCTCGAGCCCTAAGGAAAGGAGCCAGCTTTCCACGGATTGTAACCTCTGAAACTGTGAGCCTTCAAATAAACTTTTCCTCCTAAAATTGTTCTTGTCAGGCCATTCAGTCACAGCAATGAAAAAGCTGGCTAAAACAGATGACAATCAAATTCATTTTGACATAAATATCAACGCATGGAGTATAACTTGTTCTAGTTCAACCCCCAGTACTTCTCCTTACCCTCCCTTCCTCCTAAACCCTGTTCCCTCCCCTCTACTCTACTGATCTTTCTGCTATTTATAGTTTTTATTAAATTAGTGTCTTATGAATGGACATGACGGTAAGCTTCACTGTGGTATATTCATGGGAATATTAGATCGGATCCATTCCACCGTTTTTCCCTATCTCATCCTTCCTCCCTTCCCTTTATTCCCCTTTGTTTACTCTACTGATCTTACTTCTATTCTTTTTTTTTTTTATCCCCTTTCCCATTTTGGATTAGCTTCTGCATATCAGAGAAAATATTTAACCTCTGAGCTTTTGGAACTGGCTTATTTCACTTAGCTTGATAGTTTCTCCTTCCATCCATTAATGTGGTAAAAGCCATAAAATCATTCTCTTTTATGACTTTATGTTGATCTTTTAGGCAGAGAGTCTGGAAAGAGAAACGACCTGATGAAAAGAGAGACACTAGATAAGATCTCAAAAGTGCAAGAAGTAAATAAATAAATAAATAAATAAGATGGCACCAAATTTAAAGCTTCTTGATAACAAAAGAACCAGTCCAGAATGTGAAGAGAGAGCCTACAGAATGGGAATCAGTCCTCACCACCTGCTCCTCAGGACACCAATTTCCACAATACACAAGAATTCTAAAAACGCTTTTAAACTATTAGACTAATAGATTTTTTTTTTTTTTGGTACCAAGGACTGTACCTGGGGGTGCTTTACCACTGAGCTACACTCCAACCACTTTTTTTTTTTTAGCATCATAAATGTTTTTTTTTATTAGAATATAGAAATACAGTTGAGAGAGAAACATTATCAAAACAGTATCAATCAGTGGATATAAACTTTGAAATTGAGGGGAAAAACCAGATCATGGATATTCACCTTGAATTTTACCTTTTGCATTTTCCCCCAGAAGAGCTCATGCGTTGAATGGATAGTTTGTGGAGGAATGACATCGGCTTCTGGGATGGATCCAACCACTTTTTAATTTTTCTTTTGAGACAGGGTCTCATTAAGTTACTTAGAGCCTAATTAAGTTGCTGAGGCCATCCTTGAACTTGATATATTCCTGTTCAGCCTCTCTCTCTGGGATTTGAGGTGTGTACCATCATGCTGGGTTAGACGGATAGTCTTATTCACCAGGTCTATGCGTGGTCTGCCTGTGTTCCCTCATTCAACAGTCACACTGGCTGCCTTTCTGTTCTACAAATTGACCAAGCTCTTCCATGTGCCCAAGCCTGTGCATCTGCCAGGTGCCTACATTCCCTTCACTACAGCTCTCTGCATGGCCTGTTCTCTTTCCCTTATAAAAGGCCTTCTCGACCACCCCTTACTATGCCTGGCACATCACCAATCATAATTTAATCAGGCAATGTTATGTTATGGCATGTTGCACCACACACAGTCACTTTTGAGTATCTACTATGTATGTGTCAGGGAGTGTTTTAAGTACCTAAAAAAAACAGCCAAGGATGGCTGCCCTTGCAGGGCTTACGTTCTAGTTTTGATAAACAAAAGATATTCTGAATGTATAATTATATGCCATGTTAATGGTGGTAACTGCGGTTGGGAAGAAGGCAGAGGAGGAGAAAGGAGAGGATGGTATTAAGGGGAACAGCAGTTGCAATGTGAAATACATCATTGAGATGGGGATATTTTAACAAATTCTTGAACACAGCAAGGAATCAAGTCTTACGCTTATTCAGAGAAAAACTATTCCAGGCAGAGGGAAAGACTACTATACAGTGTGATATGGGATTATGCCTTGTTCTTCAACTACCTGTAAGAAGATCAGAGTGGATGAAAGAGAACAGAGGAAGTCAGAGAAAGAAGAGGGGTGAGGAGAGAAAATCTAGGGGGAAACTGTAGCTCGTTTTATTTTTATTTATTTGTTTAAAGACAGAGTGAGAAAGAGAGAATCAATTTTACCATGTTTTTCATGTGGTTTCATTGTTCTGACACTTTCTTGTGCACATGGTGCTGAGGTTCGAACCCACATCCCTGTGCATGGCAGGCAAGTGCTATGACTGCTGAGCCACTGCTCCAGCCCCTGCAGCTCATTTTAAGCATGAGGCTTTTTTAAATTTCCTATTTCTTCCCTATTTGTTATTTAAGTTTATTTATTGATAAAATTCAATAATTTGACCAGCATATATCTAGGCTCCCTCCATTAATTTTGTCTGGTACTAAACATAATACTCCAAATATTGAGAGTGTTTTCTTTTATTAATCTCATGAAAGATTTCTTTAATTTGCAAATTAATTTTATTTTTGTTGTATTTTGTTATACTAGGGATTCCACTGTGTTAGTTTTGGTTGTTCAAACTCAGTCTAAAACTAGAGTATGCCCTGTCATTGTTTTTGTCTTTTGTCCCTCTGTGTTCTGGAAAAGTTCTTAATTTCACCTTCCACATCAGGATTCAGTTTTCTGAAGCATCAATTCTGTTCTTTTCCCCTCTTTAAATCCACTTTGAATACAGCTCACATGTTGTGATGATGCCCTGTTAGTCACCTTTAATTCTTGACCACAGCCAGCAGTTATTCATATCAATTGGCTATGTTAAAATCTCTTTCATGCCCCTTACAAAGGAACATTTTGACTGAGAAAGAAGCACACTTACTTTCCAAAACTACGACGTTCCCACTAATATTTTCTTAACATACATTCCTTCTTTTATCTTCTTATATGATAGTCTACTTTTTTTTTCTGAGAAAAAGAGAAAGGGAGAGTTAATTTTATTTTTTCATTTGATTTTTTTTTTCCTCTACTGAGTTGGGCATATGTTGCTGGGGATCAAACCCAGGTCCTTGTGCATGCCAGGCAAGCTCTCCACGGCTGAGCCACCTCTGCAGCCCATGTGATAGTCTATTTTAATGTAATGTTGCATAATCATTTTATTGGATATGTTTAGGTTTTGTTTTTCATGTTTTAATTTTTTATTGTTTTGTTGATTTTTAAACAAAGAACACTCTATCCAGGCTTGGCATATAACAAAGCGATACTTGAATGGATTTCTCAACAGCTTCCCTATGGTCACTGCAGGGGTTGGGAAGCATGAGTGTCTATTAGCAATGACCTGCAGTTGAACAGGGACGGATCACAGGTAGTCCAAGCAGAGAACATGGCCTTTGTGGTTTCAGCCAAAGCTATGATACCACAAACCACTTGTTTTCGGTGGTGGTGCTTCTGGCCTCATTTCTGGTCCTAATCTATTCCATTATAGTTGATTCCATCCTACATTGTAGCACATTCTTCTCATGACACCTAGAAAAAGTCCTACAAGGATGGTAGAGAATCCCCGTAAATTTCTTTTTTTTAAATACATTACATCAACTGTATGTATTTTATATTTAGTAAGGAGAGAGGGACAGTGAGAGAGAGAATCAATTTTATTTAGTTTTTCATGTCACTTTTGTTGCTCCAACGCTTCGTTGAGCATATGTGCTGGGGTTTGAACTCATGTCCTCGCTCATGCCAGGCAAGCAACGTGACCACTGAGCCACTACTCCCTCCCCTCCCCATAAATTTCTTACTGGAGTTCTGGAAAGCATTTGGTTCTTGTAGTCCCAAAGTGGGCTGACCATGGCAGAAAAACTCACTGTAGTTTCTCTAGCTGTTTGATCAGAGAACATCTTGCTGCTTTCCCAGAAAGGGCCATGGCTGTGAATCTTTGAAGTAACCTCTTCCCCTGGGCTCCTGCAGTGTCCCTCATGCCCTGTAAGGGTTCAATAAAGCTGGACAGGAAAGAGACTTTCCTCCCAAACGATTCCTATGAAGCAGACAAGGACGTAGCTCTGCACCTCTTCTTCTCTCCCACAATTCTCAAAATCTCCCTACACGGGATTTCGGCCTTATCCTCACTAACTGGATCATTTCTAGAAAACTTTCCTTTATATTCATTAGGTCCTAAGCAAGTGGAAACATAAGCTTGTGCTGTGGATGAAAGCGACAATGTCATTCTGAAATGAATTATAATTGAATATTTGCATTTCACCCAAATCAGCCCCTGAATCACGAATTCTGATTCATTTAAAAAAGATATGTCACAACTCCCACTACTTGGGAATTTTAGCTCCCACATGGTACTTTAAGGTGAAAAGAAGGTCCACAATAGTCAAGCAGAAGTTGGACTGGGTGGGGGCAAAGATGTAGCTCATTGACAGAGATCAGCCCAGCATCTGCAAGGCCCTGGATTTGACTTCCAGTTCTGAGAAAAAGTGCTGAGTTCAGATTCAAGCTCATAGGCCCTGTACACATAGATTTAGTCACTTTGTCTCCAAATTTTCATTGTTTATTCTTTATATTTAAGAGGAAGAGAAGGCAGGAAGAAGTTCACGCAGACAATGCAATCACCGTTAATGGTAAGAAGAAATTCGTGCTGTATGTTGAATTTCTCTTAAATCAACTTGGAAGAATTGGCCAGCTAATGACACTAATACTTTAAGGGCCTGGACTAATGCAGGATTCCAAAAGCTCTGTAATTGCTAAGTATATTTTCAAAGAAAAAAAGTAATTGCATCTTGAATTTGTCTAAACACCAACCATTTGACAATAAATATTGGCTCAGTTGAGACAAGAAGAAAGTCATTTTGTCCATCCTAATTGCATTATACTTTTGTGCTTAATGATAGTTGTCAGCAGTTCCAGCTAGGTGAAGAAAGAGCATCTCATTGTATTTAACTGGGTGTGTGTAGTTTGTGTGGAGTGATTGTGCAACTGATGTCAATTACTACCCTGATGCTTGTGCATCATTAAGGTCACAACCTTTCCTTTGTCAATGCCTTTAACTGTAACAATGTGAGACAAACACCCCACTTCTCATCTTCCCATTATAATGCATGCCATTAAAAATGAAAAGATATGCTATATTTATCTTGATGTATATTAAAAATAATGAAGAGGATAATTATCAAGGCTGCATTGCAATTTCATGGCACTGCTCTCTCTCAGTGACAAACTGATCAATCCACACTCTTTTAGTTCATAAAGCCTGGAAAAAAATCTTCTGATTGAAATAGTCATTTCATTAATTTCTTTTTATTATTACTTTTAGTTCTATGCTTGTGGTACAGAATCAGTAATGGCAGATTCAAGTTTGGAAAAAACAGAAGACTAAAAGTCAATTCATTTTTGTCTTATTGGAATATTTAATCTCCGAGTGGGAAGCATTTGTAAATGCTACAGATTTCAACATATTCAAGTTATAGTTAGGTGTTAAATAATGGCAACATTCAGAGAATGATCTTGCATATGTTGGCTCTTAACCACAGAAGCTGTTTGATTTAATGGCACTCACTCCAGTGCCATGTGATCAATGTTGATGAGCAATCATGGAGCCAGGAGAAGCCCACCTTAACTATTTTTTGGCAGAGTTTTCATTACCAGGGCTCTTATTCCATATGAAATACAAGACTGTCTTCTCTTTCCTCTCATATGTCAAAATAACCACAAATTGGGAGAGTTGACTTTTGGAAATATTCATCATAAGTCAATGTACTTCTAGATTGAGAAAGTACCCTGATAATCATTTAAAATAAATACAAAGTCTATTGACCTCTGTAATAATGCAGAGTCCTTCTGCCTGCAGTTTGATATAACAGGAATTTTGTATTATAGTAATAAAGTCTTGATTGGGTAGTTATTGGAAAGAGTGCAAATCTTAACTGATTGGTCAGAAAGACATGTAATGTTTATATTTTTGAATCCATAAAAAGAATATTGAGATAATAAGATAATTAAAATCTACAGAAATAATACCAAGTATGGATGAGTAGAGTATTCTTGTGTTTTGTTATTTGCCGTATCTAGTTAAAGAAGTTAAGTCAAGTTTGCTTTATATTCATGTACTCTATTTCTATGAGTTAAAATCAACATGATTTTTAAACTAAATCTTCTAACAAAATATTATGACTGAGATATTTATATTTTATATCTTAATTAATATAAGCATTAGGTGGAAAATACTGAGGGAGATCCCATGTGTTAATCATATTTGTATCTCCATCACCTAAGATAGCACACTTTGTACGTTATAAACAAGCATTTCTTTTTACAAAAGAAAAATAGTGAAATTCGCTTTCCACTCATCATTTCTCTTTGTCTTCAGTGCAGAGCGCTACGCGAAAGTACATTCAGCTGTTTTCCACTATGCAGCTATTTCTATTGCTGTAATTTTCTGTGCATTTTGGCATCAAATCCTTTCAAAATCATTACAGAAACTGTAAAGTGCACCTTCCTCCCGAGCGCTTCATGTGTTCACTTTTCATCTTTAAAAAAAAAATCCTTAACCAATCACCTTTTTTTAAAACCACTTTGCCTTTCAAAACTTAGAAGTGAAAATTGGTTAAACAATTCTTCAATATTTTCAGGTAGAGTAGTTTAAAGTTTTAACAAATTTGTCTTTAGTAGTTAGATCATTCCATTCTTTTGAGGCTCCTTTCAATGGTGGGCACCTGCTGAAAGGGATTGAAGTCTTTGAGAAATGGCCATGTCTCCCTCAGTGGCCCACAAGTGACTGTGGCAGGTGCATTACTGTGTTTTAAGACTGGGTGGAAGAGAATTGCAGCCATCTGGGAAGAGGACACCTGAGTTTTCGAATGTCTTTTCTGTGTAGCTTTCTGTTCTCTACTCGTGGTGGCATATCACGCATCTTGGGGCATGCTGAACTATTGATGGATAAAGTGAGGATAATCAGAGGGCCCAAAAGTAGAAGGAAAAAACAGAGACAGAAAAAAGCAGCACCATAATCTAGGTCACCTATCGCAAAAGGCTTTAACCGAGTAATGGAGGGAACAGCAGTGAGATTTGACATGCCCAGTTAACTGATTAATGGAAACTATCGGAAACTAAACTTGACCCAGAATTTTCATGAGAAAGTTCTAATACAGGGAGCATTTGGCATTATTTGATGTGGTATCAGTCTGAGTTTAAGATTGATCTCCTTTGGAGAGGAGGTGGTTTCCATCCCCTTCGTGGTGCACTTTGAACTCTATCTATAAATCATTGACAATTAGCACTGTCTCAATGATCCTACTTCTTCAGGTGTCCTGTCGGTGGCACCTGCAGGCAAATGTTTCAAGAGTATTCAATTATTGCCTCTGAACATTCCCCCTCAGTGTTTTAAAATTTAAAATAATTTATTATCCCCAGAACATGCGTACTTTAAAACTTAAAAGTTCTCCAATTTCAAACAGAGTTATCGAGAATGATGTTTCCATCTAACGTTACACCCATTTGACATTTTGTTCCTGAGTAAACCTGTGTGGGTGTAATTTCAAGCATGTCTGGAACACTCTTCTTGATTTTTTTTTAATAAAAGAAGACCCAGCTCCTCCGAAATACAATGATATAAAGGAGATTAAATTGTGCAGGAATGGTGACACCAGAGAATCAAAAGTGTTGAAGGGAGAGAATAAGACTTTATTATTGGCTACATATCAAAACCCCAGAGTAACCTCAAATATACAGTAGGAATTATTTGAGACTTGAATCGGTTACAAAATTGACCCAGTTTTCTCAGAATCCTTTTGAAACAGGATTCAGTCTGTCAGTGAATATCTATTGAGTGAGCATTATTAGTCAGGTACTGTTATAGACACTGGAAATAAAATGACGAATTTCAACAGTTACAGCACCTGCTCTCAGGAAACTAACAGCTTAGGGAGAAAGATATCAAATTAACACATAGACCCTTGTATAACCACATATCAGGGTAAGTAATTCATATTGAAGGAACAGGGTTCCATAAAAGTATAAAAAAGAAGTCTGTACAGATAGGAAGTTCTCCTAGGAAGTCATGTTTAAGCCAAATGAGACAGGAAGTATGTAGATTTGGGTGTTGAATAAGTGAAAAGGGTGTGGAAAAGGAATATGCAAATTGTGTATTGGGAGAATATTAAAAAATTGCTTGTATGTCCATGTTTCTAGCAGCCAAACTCACAGCAGCTAAGTTATGGAACCAGGCTAGATGTCCATCAACAGAGGAATGGATTAAGAATTACGGCTTATATAGACCCAATGGAGTTTTACTTAGTCACAGAGAAAAACGAAATTACGGCATTTGCAGAAAAATTGATAGAAATGAAGAACATCATGCTAAGTGAAATAAGTCAGACTCAGTCAAAAATCAAAAGTTTTCTCTCATATGTGCAAGTTAGAGAGAAAAAGAAAGAATTTCATGGAAACAGAAGGGACAGCAATACAGTTTGGGGACTAGATATGGG
>PVKS010048587.1:0-12374 GCA_004027875.1 Aplodontia rufa | reverse complement strand
AGTTTTTGGATCCATTCATCCAGTGAGGGACATCTGGGTTGTTTCCATAGTCTAGCAATAGTAAATTGAGCTGCTATGAACATAGATATTGCTGTGTCACTATAATGTGCTGATTCTAAATCCCCTGGAAAGATACCCAGGAGTGGAATAGCAGGGTCATATGGTGGGCTCATCCCTAGATATTTTTGATGGGAGTAAAATACAACTGTTCTGTTTCTTGTTAGATTGTGAAAAATATTTCTGCCATAAAGCAGAAAACTTGTGACTGTGAGCTTTTACTCATTACCTAGGAAATTTTGTGTTTAGAATTAACAAAGAGAAATTCCTCATTTATATCATAATCTTTTTTGTTCATTCTTTTTTCATTTTTTGTTTATATTGGTGGGGACTGAACCCAGAGCCTTAGAGATGCTATATATGTGCTTTACCACTGAGCTACATCCTCAGCCCTCATGACTCTTTAAATTTGGAATAGGTATCTTGTCCTCTGTGAATATTTCTTTCAGTTCAAAATCCCAAGTTCCTTCAAATTCTTTAACAAGACAGCTTATGTAAACCAGTCAGTACCCTCAAACTTATTATTTAAGTAAAAAAAATTGATGACTTTTTAAATAAACTCCTGAAGTGGTCATTCCTAGGTATAATTTTCTTACTAAATTCTGTGGTCATGGACAAGAATACAAGGACTTTTCTTGTATTCATGCTGAATCCACTCATCCTGTTTCATACATTTAGATTCACATTATTAGAAGCCATCCCAAACTTCTGATTTTTTTTATGCAACTGTTCATAAGTCAGTTTGTTTCTTTTCTCTACTCATATATTTGAGAATTTAGGAACAAAAAAAGTTCTTGACTTTTATTTCTACAAATCTTTGTTGCTATACAGTTCTTTTTCTAAAAAATTTGCAACTCTTTCTGTGTTGGGCTCTGAATTGACACAGTTCTTATTACCAACCTCATTCCCTCAAAAACATACCTACTCATTGTTTTCCTTTGAATCTCACCTGGGCAAGGTACACAGCCACCGTGTCTTCTATACTCACACCCAAGACATTGGCCAGATCTTCATTCAGATCCCAGGAACCGTTCACCTTTTGGAGGTAACTCAGCTGCACAAGAGTACTCTCTACAACCACTTAGAGAGAGAGAGAAGCCAAGGCCACAGCTACTCAATATGGAAGTAAGCCTCCCTTAAAGTTGGTGTCATCTTGGAATTTATTTCAGGCTTATGAGAAACAAGAAACTGCAAGAATAGGAAGAATCCTGAAAATGGCACATTAGGCATCCAAATTCCCCAGGCTAAAAAAGAACAAAGGTTCATGGAGATATCTACTGAGAGAGAGAGAGAGAGAGAAAGAGAGAGCGAGGGGATGGGGTCGTCAGGAGGGTTTCACAAACTCTTGGATTCCCAAATGCTTGGAAGATTATCTTGATTCCTATGTACTAAATTGTGTCTCCAAAATTATTTCAACATTCATCATTTAATTGCTCCCTGTGCTCAATGTCACAGAGGTGGCTCCAGAGGGACCATGAAACTATTTAAAGTCCCAGTGATGTAGGAGATAATTTTGCGTCTGCTAATTTGGAGGGAAACACTCTGTCATGAAGAGAATCAACTTTCTGTTAATTGTGAATGAAAAAGATCATTTAGGGTCTGCAGCTCAATTCCATAGCATCTAGAGAAGAGAAACATTTGGGATGGTGAAAAGGAAGATAAAAAGGAGAGAAAATTATTTTTCCATGTTGAGTCAGTATGACCTTCCTGACTCTGTAAGTATTCAAAATTATCCCCATCTCTCTCAAATTTTACCTTTCAAACTCATTCTGAAGATTAGGGGTGCAGAATTCATGATTAAGAGTGTTCCTCTCCTCTGATATGATGGCCAGGGTCCATTCCCCCATTCTCTCTTTCACACATATAACATGCAGGAATGTATTTTTATATTTCATTCATTACTTATTAATTCACCATCTGTCATGCTCCTCACAAAACAAAATTAATGAGGATTAACTATTAGTTGGATATGCTCCTTGACAGGGAGAAAATAATAACTTCACGAGACAAAGATATAAAAAAAATATAAAAAAATCTCCTGATTTGCTTCCATATTTTCTGAGGAATTAATACATTTCTTCTTAAATTTCTCCATTTCCTTCTCCTTTTCCTAAAAATGGAGTATTTCCCAAGTTTTGGCCTCCAGTCCTAGTGTGTGATGGGCTTGCCCTGTCTCCTCTAGTGATGTCATTGATTTTATGAAATTGACTCTCATCTTAATGCAGGTACCTTCTCAAACCCATGGGACTTCCATAATAAATGTAGTGATATGACACATTTTATGGCATATCATATGTATGAAAACATTTTAAGAACATCACAATATTCATTCTTCATGGTGAGATAAATATTACCTTAGTAAAAAAAAAAACAAACTCATGCATTTAGTGGGTGCCCGCTATGTACCAAGTGCAGTTATAAGATCATCCCACATGCTCAGAGAGCACAATTTTAATGGTAGATGTCAAAGAATAGACTTGTGGGAAACAAATGAGGACCCAATAAAGAAAGAATATTCAGTGGTTTGGAATGAACTTTCCTATTTTAGCCTTATTATTCTGTTAATAATGTTAATTCATTTTACTCTCCTCTTACTTTCAAATTTTTCAGAATTTATATATATATTATATTATTTCATTACAGGCTTGTTTGATTGTTCAATAAATAAATTTCTGAATAAAAGAAAAACAGAATTGTCCTGATAGTAATGATACATTTTAATTGGGTAGTTAAAGGTGAGACTATCTGTGCAGGGACAGCTTTCTGCTTCTTTACAGGGAGAAGCTGAGTTGTAGAGATAATGAACTACTACCCCAAAGTCAACCGTCAGAAAAAGGCTTTTGAATGTGGGTGTTCAAATCTCTAGTTCAAATTCTTTTGGCTTTGCCATGTTGTCTATATCCCAGAAAAATGTTGGAGCTTGAGTTCAATCTTCTATGAAAGCTGTCTCAATTTTTATTATGGGTGCCCCCTGAATTATTGTTTAAATGAGCAGTCTTAGTTCCATATATGTTTGATGTCTGTTAAACTGTATGGTTGTGAGTTTACAAAGAGTGAAACTGAATAATTAGTAATTTAAAAATAATGTTTGAATTTATAAAGACAAACATTGTAATTGTGGTCATTGAAATTTCAGTCTGCAATAGTGTTATGTTCATGAGAAATTTCTTGTAGGTTTTCTTTACTTTGTGTCTATATCTTACAGAAACTCTGTGAATTTTGCTTTAGACTCAGAAATGTGATTTATCTGTCCCCTTGAACATTATGATATCATGTACCAGCATAGTTCATATTTTAGTTTTGAATGAACTGGAGTGGCACTTACATATGGGCTGTGAAGGATTCAGTAGGCACTTAAGCAAAGGTTCTCAGTCTTTATATATATACATTCTCAGAAAAATTCAGCATCCTCCACGGGGAACCAAAGGGTATTCAATAAAACTTCCCCAAACTGTGTAACTGATGTTAGCTCTGCTCATGCTGAAATCAAATCAGAGCAGCACAAGATTGTCTTTCCCTTGCCCAGAATGCAGGAGTAAAAAGCAATCTCTGGGCACCTGTGAAATGTCAAAGATTTTTATTAGATGACTGATAGGAACTTACCCTGTTTAATCTACTGAACAACCTTTAAAATGTAATATGATCCTTACTTTAGATGTAAGTAAAATGAAGGCAAATTGAAGGCAAAACTAAAAAGCAAAAACCAGACTAGATTTACAAACATATCTGGCCACCCTAAAAATCTTCTTTACTAATCATTATTCCTCATTATCACTTCTCCTCCAGATAACAGTAGAATTCTTTATTACCTCTAAAGAATATCATGAATATCATCATATTTAGTCTTTACAGCAATTCTGGGAGGAAAGTTATCTGTATTAATTAATAACAAGCATTTAGTAAGAACCCATTGTATTCTAAGCACCATTAAAAGAATTTCCTACACTTTCAATAATTATTTTCCCACTCCCTTGGTCATGATTTCCATATTTTTAAGTTTCACATATTATTTTAAAATTTTCTCTAGCTAGTTATTAAAAACTTATTCATAGAAATGTGTTAAAATACCTACATGCACTTAGTCTGTTCCCCTCTTTGTTCATTGAGCCTGATTGAAATCATTCAGAAACTTCCAATGATGCCTGTGTAGAGAGGGCTACCCCAGAGTGGGGGAGCAAACCAATGGCCATGCTCTCTCTTCAATAGTTCTGCATAAATACAAATTGGCTTAAAGTCCAGATAATGCTCCATTGGAAATAGATAACACAAATGTAGGAAAAAAGTGTAAGGAATACCATCTTTCTTCCAACAAGGAGCCCAAGACTTCCCAACTCAGAGTGCAGCACAATGACAGTAGTCTATAGACTCTATGCCATGACAACAATGAATTAATTGTCTGAATATATTGTGATAATATTCTATAATTTATTATCTCATGAAGTAATGTTCATGAACAAATGTATCTTACGTAGCCTATGGTTGTATAAGTAGTCTTTTCCTATTTCAGGTACTTTTACATTAACTGCTTTTCATATTCTCTTCTTTGTGTTAAAGAACTTTCCTCTACTGGTGTCACATGATCCCTCTACTAAGGGAAGTTCATTACCTTCCCTTGACTCTCCACTCACATATATCATTTACATTGTTTTTCACTTCAGCAATAGACAATGATCAGTTACCAATAATTATGAGGATTTTCAATTCTCATTCTATTGATTCTAGATGACAAATCAGACAACCCTGTATTTTAATGAATATTTGACTTCCTTTTATTGAGCATGGAACCTAAACAGAAAAGCAGATTCAATGTAATTGATTATTTTCTGGGATTATTAGCAAAGGCTTAAATTTTCCTTAGAAGAAGAGCCCTCATTTAAGAGCATTTGAAGATTTGATTTCAATAATAAATAAACAATGGTAGATATGGTATTCTAGAGATATAATAATGAACATGATCTCCTGTGTTTGATGATATACTGCATTGTATTTACAAATCTGTGAAGGCTGATTAATGTTAAATATTCTTACCATGATTATTCTTTATAAATCCAAATTTGCAAAAATTTGTAGTACTGAAAGATTTTAATTTCAAAAAATTACACTGATGATAATATTTAAATATTCCATGTCTACATCTAATTTGTAAACAATTTGAGTCCTCAGAGAATATTTGAGTTTTCTACTATCTGCTTATCTTCAAGCACATTTCCATTTTCAAATAAGAAAAGGTTAAAGCTAAGGAACATATCTAATTAAATTTTTATTCATACAACCCAAATCTTATTGCTCCTTGAATTGTATGGCAACTCACTGTTCTAGTCGGACTTGTAGGTGTCCAAGTTAAGTTGATCTTTCATGAATACTTAGGCTATCAGCAAATACCTTTGAATAACTACAATGCTCTGAAAATGAATATAGGGACCAAGCTTTCAGGTCTGATAATTGTAGGGCATTCATGTTATATTATGGGTTGAGGACATTAATTAAATTGTGCTCCTCTATTTGGTGTTGGGATGTTTGCTCTTTGGTCCACCCTTATTTTACCCTGCTAATGCTTCACTCTTGCTTTGCGTTCATATATGTGAAGGAATGTACCTTAACATATGAAGCGGTAGGTGTGCTTTGCTAGCATCTCAGTGTCTTTGGAATTTTATTCCAAATTCCTAATTTTATTATCTACCTTAGCTTTATGATTACAGAAAATTCATTGACAATGCATATACAGTATTGTGTCTGTTGTAATCATCCTTCATGTTCATATCTTGATGATCTTTGTGAAAACCCGTAACACCCTTTCAGGAAGATGGGAAATCACACGTTGCTGAATGAGTTCATTCTACTGGGAATACCTCAGACAGAGGGACTGGAGACTGTGCTCCTGGTCATCTTCTCTGTCATTTACCTCTTCACCCTACTTGGAAATTTACTCATCTTTATAGCAATAATCTCATCCTCCTCCCTTCACACCCCCATGTATTTCTTCTTGGGACTTCTGTCTATTTTTGACATGTTGTTCCCTTCTGTAACCTGTCCCAAGATGTTATTTTATCTCTCTGGGCTGAGCCGAGCCATCTCTTATAAGGGCTGTGCTGCACAACTCTTCTTCTATCATTTCCTGGGTTCTACGGAAGGATGTCTCTATTCTGTGATGGCTTATGATCGCTATGTTGCCATCTGTCACCCACTAAGATACATGCTCATTATGAAGCCTGCAGTCCGTGTCAGCTTGGTCACAGTAGCCTGGCTGGTCGGGTGTCTCCATGCCACAACCCTGACCTCCTTTACCTTTCAGTTAACCTACTGTGGCCTCAATCAGGTGGACTACTTCTTCTGTGACATGCCTGCAGTTTTACCTCTGGCTTGTACTGACAGCTCTCTGGCCCGGAGAGTGGGCTCCATTAGTGTTGGCTTCCTAGCCTTAATACTTTTGTTCAGCGTTTGTGTCTCTTACACTCACATTGGGATCGCCATTCTGAGAATCCGTTCAGCGGAAGGCAGGCAGAAGGCCTTCTCCACCTGCAGTGCCCACCTCACTGCCATCCTCTGTGCCTATGGACCTGTCATCATCATCTATCTGCAGCGCACACCCAACCCTCTGCTTGGGGCCGTGGTGCAAATACTAAATAACATTGTCTCACCCATGCTGAACTCGTTAATCTACTCCTTACGGAACAAGGAAGTGAAAAGATCCCTGAAAAGGGTGTTCCAAATCACAGTGCTTCCTGTTCAGGAATGAATTATATAGTTTGTATTGGATATTTTAAAAAATGTTGCTTTCCTTTTAAATAACTGCATTCACCTCTCTCTCTTGCCTTCAGGGTAGTTGCTCATCTGTGATCTCAGTTTTCTCATGAAGCCCCCCTGAAAAGTCATTCACTGATTTTTGGTTTCCAAACTCTTTATACCTCGAAGCTGACACTGCATGCCATGTGGTTTGATCTACCAAATCTCCACAGTTTACTAAACCTACATCACAGACTTGCTCTCTTTGGAACTTCTACTATTTCTATTCTAACTGTTGTTCATTTTATTTATTTTTTAAATGTTTTTATAAATATTCATTAAGGTAAAATTCATGAATATCAGTGAATTTTATCTTTTGAATATTATCATACATATATGGCATTATTTGGTTGATTTTATTCCACAGTAATTCTATTTACCCATCTCTCATCCTCCCCATCTGTCCTTTTCCCTTTACGTTGCTGATCTCTCTTCTATTTTCACGGGATGTCCCCCTTTTTTTCTTTGCTTATTTTCTCTAGCTTCTGCATATGAGAGAAAACATTTGACTTTTGATTTTCTGAATCTGATTTATTTTCTCCAATTCCATTCATTTACCCTAGCATCTGACATAATTTTATTCTTCTTTATGATGGAATAAAATTCCATTATGTTTATATAGCACATTTTCTTTGTCCTGACACCCAGATAATCAATAAAAATCAGCATCTTCCCAACAACAAGAAATGTGGATCGAATCTCATTGGAGTAAATATTTCTTTATAAATTTATGGAGAAAAGCCAGAACTAAATGCCAGCCCTACTCTGGGACAGTCACACTTAGAATCTCTGCATCAATGCCACTCTAGGAGTTCATCGACCTTGTCTGTGCAGACAAAACTCAGTTGTTACTACTCCTCAGTGTGTCATTTTATACTGTGAGATGGGAAACTGAGAGCCACTCAACTAGCTTTGCTTCTAGGCGACAGCAGCTGGCAACCCAAAAAGATCCTATTTAACAACCCTAAGCCATTGATCCAAGTAGTACAGAGCCAAAACAAAGACGGCATCCTTGTCAACAGTTTTGGCCACCTTAGCCTAGACAAACCCTTTACTTTAAATTATCTTTTTCCATTTTAAGATTTTTTTTCAAATCTTTTGTTTTTGTTTTTTACTCTTTAATTCTCTCTGTTTATATATGCATATGTAGGTGTGCTGTGTTGTTCTTGCTATGCTAGTTAGTTCAAGAACATTATGTGTTATATATATGCGTATGTATACGTATATACACACATATATTTAAAACATATGTGTGTATATACATATACATACGCATATATACATATATATTTCTTTGGCTTTTACCATTTTTGATCATTTTTCCTTCACCTATTTGTTATTTAGCCTTGTTTTGACTTTGGAGGTGTGGATTTTTATGGGTTTGTTTTGACTTGATTTTTGTTTCTTCTTACCTTTGTTTTTGGTCATCTTATTACTCCTTCTCTTTCCTCTTCCCATAATAACCAAATCCTTCTTCCCTCTTCCTCCACCTCTATTTTTTTCACTGTCATTATTTTTTTACTCCTTCTTATAGCCATTACCTGTTGCCCCTTTTGCTTCCCCTCTCTTTACTTTGTGAAATATTCTATTTCTCTCTTGAATTTCTACCTCATTTTTCTTTACTTAAGTAAAGGGATTTTTACTATCAATTAGAACTATTTAGCTTATATAATTCCTGTTGCTCCTCCATTTATGCTGTGCTTATTAATATGGTGCACAACATAGTTTACACCTGCTGTTTAATGCTAGATCAAGCTGATAGCTGTGCATCATCAAGGTGTTAGGAAATGATTAGGACACAGAGTAGAGATCCAACTGCTGAGATACATTTACAAGTTGATCAAGTGACAAGAAGCCTTGCTCCATGCATGAACTAGTCCGACTCAACTTCCAATGATACTTAAACACATAGAATGAAGGAGAGAAAAAAAAATAACCAGACCAAGTAGGAATAGTTGCTGGATGTCTATTCATATAGCAATTAAAGAAAGAAGTAACCAGACAATAGCTCAGAAAAACCCATAGTATTGGAGCTGCTCTGTAAGACTGAATCAAATGACTATTTCTATGGCATCACACTGGCCAAACCGGAGGTTGAAATTAAAACTTGGATTATGCAGAGCCTAGGTAATATAGCTAAAAAATATCAACAACAAGGGATTTAGTTCAAAAAAGTTAACTATGCACCAAGGACATATGCATAAAAGAGGAAGAAGAATCCATCTCAACCAATGCACAAGTCCAAGACCTCTGAAAACATAAAGATTTCAAATAAAAATTAATCAAAAGAGACAAAGAAGATCACTCCATACTGGTAAAGTAAATAATCCACAAAAAAGAAAAAGGATGCAACAATGATAAATACATATGCCTGAAATTTAAGTGCACTTAATTATATAAAACCAATATTTCTTGACATTGTATCTCAGATATATCCCAATACAATAATACTGGGTGATTTCAACACACCCCTGGCACCAACAGACAGGTAACCCAGATATAAAATCAATAAAGATATTTTTGAACTAAATAATACTAATAATCACATATATATAACAGACATCTTCAGAATATTTCACCCAAAACAGATGAACTCTTCATGGAATCTTTCTCAAAATGGACAACATTTTTAGCAAATACACACACACACACACACATATATATATAAAGAAAAGCTGCAATCCTGTGCATTTTATCAGATCACAAGGGAATGAAATTAGAAATCAACAGCAAGAAAAATTATAGGAACCAAAATCAACATGGAAATTGAATGATACTTTTTTAAAGGAGGAATGGATCAAAGAAGAAATGAGAGATATCAAAAATTCTTAGAAAGAAATGAGAACAGAAATACAATATATCAAACCCCTGAGACAGTAAAAATGCACTTTTAAGAGGAAAGTTTATAGTTTTGGGTACCTACATAGAAAAGATCTCAAATAAATAATGTATACTTCAATGTCTTATAAGGGAAAGAACAAGGTAATTACCAGATCAATTGAATCAGTAAGTAATTGAGAACAGATATGAACTTAATAAAATTAAGAATAAAATAATAATACAAAGTATTAATGCAACAAAGAGTTGTTTTGTTGAAAAAAATAAAGAAAATTAATGCACCCTTAGCCAAATTAATCAAAAGAAAGAGAGCAAATACCAATCAACAAAATTATAGGAGAAAAAGAAGATATAACCACTGATGCTTCTGAAACATAGATCATTAGAAATTATTTTGAAATGTATACTACAATAAACTTGAAAATCTAGATGACATTGACAAATTACTAGAAAAATATGACCTACCTAAATTGAACCATGAGAATATAGAATGCATAAACAGACCAATATCAAGCAATGAAATTGATTCAGCAATTAAACATTTCTCATCAGAGAAAAGCCTAAGACCAAATGGATTCTCACCTGATGTCTGCCAGATTTTAAAGAAAAACTAACACCAATCTTCCTCAAATTATTTCATGAAATAGAAAGGAAGGGAACACTCTCAAATTCTTTTGATGAAGGGAATATAATCCTCATACTAAACTGGACAAAGATACATAAAGAAAGAAAATTACAGACCAATATGCCTGATGAACAAAGATATAAAAGTACTTAATAAATTATCAGCATAGTGCATATTGAAATACATTAAGATAGTATACTATGATCAAGTAGGTTTCATTTCAAGGGTTCCAGGTTATATCAACATATGCAAAACAATATATGTAATTCACCACATAAATAGAAATAAGGACAATAATCAAGGATTATCTCAACAGATAAAGAAAATGCTTTTAAAAAATTAGCATGTGATCATGTTAAAAATACTGGAAAAACTAGGTTGACTGGGAAACCCTCAGTCAACCTCATAGTAAGTGAAGAAATACTGAAAGCATTTCCTTTAAAATCAGGAATAAGACAAGGATGTCACTCTTTCCACTCCTCTTTGATATAGTTCTTGAATTTCTAGCCAGAGTAATCAGGCAATAGCAAAACAATTAAAGTAATGCAAATAGGAAGGAAAAAATAAGTTCAATTATCTCTGCTAATTGCATGACTATATTTACATATGTATATATATGTACACACATATGTCAAAAAATTTTTATCAGAGGACTTTAATAGCTGATAAAAAATTCAACCAAGTAGCAATATAAAAGATCAACATTCATAAATCTATAGTTTTCCTATAGTCCAATAATAAATCTGCTGAGAAAGTAATCAAGAAAACTATGCCATCCACCTAATAAATCTGCTGAGAAAGTAATCAAGAAAACTATGCCATCCACCATAACCTTAAAAAATAAAATAAAATATTTAGGAATAAATCTAACCAAGGAGGTGAAAGGCCTTCACAGTGAAAACTATATAACTCTGAAGAAAGAAATTGAAAATCTGAGAAAATGGAAAGATCTACTGAGATTTTAATAGGCAAACTAATATTGTCAAAACGGCCATATTTTCAAAAGTTTTATACATGTTAAAAATCATGTTAAAATTCAATGCAATCCCTATCAAAATATTAATGACATTCTTCATAGAACTAAATAAAAGAGTCCTAAAATTCACTGGAAAGAATAAAACACCTCGAAGAACCAAAGCAATCCTGAGCAAGAACAGTGATGCCGGAGGTCTCACAATAGCAGATCAAGAATTATTATAAAGAGATATAGTAAGAAAAACAAAATGGTATTGGAATCAAAACAAACATGAAGACTAGTGGAACTCTATATACTTCTAATAAAAAAATAATAAAAATAAAAATGTTGGATTCTTAGAAAAAAAAAGTCTAGTAGAACAAGATGAAAGATACAGAGACAAACCCACATAAACAGTCATCTGATACTTGAAAAAGGTGCTAAAAACATACATTAGAGAAAAGATAGTTTTCTAAATAAACAGTGCTGGGAAAACTGGATTTATATATGTGGAAGAATGAATTTACATCCACATCTTTCACAATACACAAACTTGAACTCAAAACAAATCACAGACCTAAGAATTAAACCAGAAACTTTGGAACTGTTAGAAGAAAATAGAGACTCTGCATTCCAACATATTAGCATGGGCACTAACTTCTTTAACAAGACTCCTAAAGCTCAAGAAATAAAACTAAGAATCATAAGTGGTTTGGCATCAAATTAAAAAGCATGTTCACAGCAAGGGAAACAATAACATGAAACAGACTTAGGGAACAGGAGGAAAAATTTTGCCAGTTATTCTTTCAACAAAGATTTAATATCCAGAATGTATAAAGAACTCAAAAATCAGAATAACAAAATATCTATCTTAAAATAATCTAATCTGTTAATGGGCAAAAGAACTACACAGATATTTCTTAAAAGATGAAATACAAATGGACAACAAATATGTGAACACATGTTCAACATCATTAGCAATCAGGGAAAGGCAAATCAAAACTACATCAAAAGTTCATCTCACTCCAGTCTGAATGAGAATTATCAAGAATGCAAATAATGAATATGCTGGTGAGGGTGTTAGAACAACACACACATTGTTAATGGGACTGCAAA
>PVKS010048586.1:0-12351 GCA_004027875.1 Aplodontia rufa | reverse complement strand
CCAGTACTGCAAGGAAAAAAAAAGAAAGAGAAAAGATCAAAAGGTTACCAAAATGTACAAGGCAGTAACAAAAAAGAAGAACTTGCCCTGAGTTCAATTAAGACTTGTTGTGATCCAGCCTTTCCTGTTTTCTGATTTTATTATTACATTGGCATGTGCTAATGTTTTACCCTTCAAAACACTGTGGTAACAAACGGTGTGGCTTTCAGTTCATTTCAGGTCTCTTAGAATGAGCACATAATTTATTATCCAAACCCAGCGAACTTTGAAGACAAAAGGGGACACTAAAAATAATTAACAGGACTAACCAGGGTACAACTGGAGTAACCAGGGACTGGTCCAGGCAAGTGAAGACATCTGGTCACTCTATCTTTATATAAGGGAGAAAAATAGAGCTTTGTCCTCCATCTACCTTTTTCCCATGCTTGGGATTGAATTCAGGGCCTCACGTGTGCTAGGCAAGCGCTCTCCCTTAGCTCCATTATGGTGACATTTCATAGAGGCCTGTCCCACTTACTTGCCTCACAACAATTTTTGGTCAATCCTACCTGGTTTTCCTGCCTCACCCCCTCCTGGCTACCTTGGTCCAGCCGATCTACCACTGCCTTTATTAAAACACATATTAGGGCTCACACTGGAAAAAAAAACAGATACATTTATTAAATGTACCAGGTCACATTCATTGCTCCCTCTTCTGCAAATCACATTGTTTTGGATATCATGGCTGATTTAAAGGAAAATGAAACCAAACAAAAAGAGAACACTCAGGTCCACCTCACCCCACTCCACAATCTTTCCTAACTAATATTCAACTTTTCTCAATGTCTCAACCTCTGTTTCTTCATTATCTCCCAAGTACACCATTTTTTTCCGCTATGCTATCTTCTGTTGACTGAGTGTCACTTTATCAAGTGTGTGTCTTGGTTTCCATTCAGTTGAGATGATAAAGACTTGGATATGCTTTCCTCTGGCTCCAGATTTCCTTGTACAGCAATCAATGTGCAAAACTTTCTCAGCATTCTTAGTAAGCAAATCCTTTTTGTGGGGTGTCGAGGGCAGTGCTAGGTATTGAACTTGGGGCTTCATGCATGTTACACAATGCTCTACCATTGAGTGACACTCAGGACCTCCAAACTATTTTTTTTTTAATGTACTGTGCCTTGAACCCAGGGACACTCTACCACTGAGCTACCTGCCACTTCTTTTTTTATTTTTATTCTGAGACAAGATCTTTTTAATTTGCCCACATTGGCCTTGAATTCAAGATCCTCCTGCCTTAGCCTCCTCTCCCCCAAGTAGCTGAGATCATAGCATGCACTGCCATGTCCCACAAAACACTCTTTCAATAGTCACAAAATTCCAGGAATTTTCCTCCTTTTCCCCAAAATGTTGCATTTCCTTATTGACATAAAATTAATTTTTGAAATATTACTAAAATATAATTAATCTTCATTTCACTGATTCATGAATTTGCTTACTTGCTAAAATTTATGCGTAGTCTCAAGAGCAATACCCACAGCACTTTCATGGTCATTTGCAGACTTGGGCAGAGTGGTGAAGAATTTGTCACCAGTGCGTATGTTCCCAGCTGAGGCCCAGCAGGGCAACACATTGCCTCTTGTTCCAGTTCATACTGTAAATAAGTGTCCTTTGCATGGTAAATTTGGTGCCACATTTTTTGCATTTTATACTTTTCGCTGGTGATTTCACTGTTGAAAATGGTTCCAAGTGCAGTGCTGAAATACTGTCTACCGTTCTTCAGCATAAGAAGGCTGCAATGTGCATTGTAGAGAAAATGTGTGTTAGAGCTTCACGTAGGCACATAGTGTTCTTGACCATGAATTTAGTATTAGTGAATAAGCAGTATTGTTAAATTGTCTTTAAACAGAAATATGCATAGCGTAAAACTGTGAATTGATGAACACAAACATCATCATGACCAGAGGCTTATGGGAACCTCACCTGTCCTCCCCCCAGGAACATTTGTTCAGTGTAGGCAAATCCAGTAGTCATGGACACTTCATAGAACATAAGTACTACAAAAAGTGAGAACTCAGGGCTGGAGCAGTGGCTTGGTGGTTACGGTGCTTTCCCAGCATGCGCAAGTACACAGGTTCAAACCCCATCACCCATGTACACAACCAAGAGTCAGAGCAATGAAACCCATGTGAAAAACTCAATAAAAACTGATTCTTTCTGTCTCTCTCCCTCTCACTGTCCTTCTCTCTTTAAAAAAAAAAAAAGTGAGAACTGGCTGAACTTAAATAGTTAAACATTGTTTAGATTTACACAGTCTGAAGCACTAGAGAGAATTTGTTCAAGAATAGTCCATACTGGTATAAGCAGTGGCTCAGCAGTTATGGCACTTGCCTGGCACGCGCGAGGACCTGGGTTTGAATCCCAGCACCACATACACAACGAAGTGTCAGAAAAACAATAAACCAGGTGAAAAAATAAAATTGATTCTTTCTCTCTCTCTTCTCTTTAAAAAAAAAAAGACCATACTATTCTAAGTATGAATCAAGACTGTGCTGATCATCATTTATTCCCAGTCATCAACCACATTCTGCCCATTTAGAACATTTTGTTTATTCTAGATCAACTTTGTTCTATAAATAAATGATGAACTACACATACTTTTGATGTGGCTTATGTATATGAAGACATTCCTGCCTGAGCTCTTATAGTTCTCTTGGAAACAAACAACTCATTGCCTACTTTTTCCAATTATGTCTTATGACAATAAAATGAGTTCAAAACCACACCGTAAGTGTGACAGCTACAGATTCTCAAATGTAGAATATGGCATACAGTGAGATGCAGGGGGAATTCTTAAGCCTAAGGGACATCTGCAAAAAATCAAAGAATATATGGAATTAATAACTAATTTCATCATTTTGAGGAAAAGATATTTAATGTTGAATTCAATTGCCTGATGTTCTGAATTTATTTATGTAGTTATTAATCCTCTTGAAGAACTTCTTACATTGCTCAAAAGTGAATTACTTTGCAATATAAAGTGTGAAGTCTTTTTGTTTTTTTGAGAGAGAAAGGGACAGTGAAAGAGAGAGAGACATAGAGAGAGATAAAATCAGTTTTATTCAGTTTTTCATGTGGCTTTCATTGCTCCAAGACTTCCTGTGTATGTGATCCTGGGGTTTGAACTCGCATCCTCAAGCATGCCAGGCAAGCACTGTAACCGCTAAGCCACCGCTCCAGCCCCAAAGTCTTTTCTTTGTCAGAGAGAGAGAGAAGAGAATCAGCTTTATTTTTCTCTCTGGCCTTTGTTTCTCCAACACTTAGTTGTGTATGTAGTGCTGGAGTTCGAACCTCGGTCCTGGCGCATGCCAGGCAAGTGCTCTAACTGCTGAGCCACCACTCCAGCCCTAGAGTGTAAAGTCTACACAATAAGCTGAACTATGTGTTTTGGGGGACAGCAGTAGGAAGAAAACTGGGCTAAAAGTCCAGAGCACATTCAGGGTTATGAATCTACAAGTATACTCCTTATTTTTCTTGTTTGGAAAGAAGAACTACAATAGATGGTCAGTTTCGGTGTTGATTGGCACATAAAAAGAATGATCAATCTCCTTAACCTTGGCACAAATGGTGAGTAACAAGAACTATGAATCTTCAGCCATCATTTACTATGTGCCCTCTGCCGAGCACCTACTTGTGCCAACTAAATTTTCCCCAAAAACCACAACAAGTATTCCAAAGCCAGGCAAGGTGGTGCACTGCTGTAATCCCAGTGACTGGGGAGTCTGAGGCAGGAGGACTGAAAGTTGGAGTCCAGGGCTTGAGCGGTGGCAGAGCGGTTACAGAGTTTGCTTGGCATGTTTGAGGACCCAGGTTCAAACCCCAGTACCACATACACCACTGAGTGGCAGAGCAACGAAAAGCAGGTGAAAAACTAAAAAAAAAAAAAAAATCTCTCTTTCTCTCTCTCCCTGTCTCTCTCTTGAAAAACAAAAAAAGGAAACAAGAAAGTTGGAGGCCAGCCTCAGCAATTTAGTATGACATTGTCTCAAAACAAAAAACGGAATGGGGTGGAATGTAGTGCAGAGATAAAGTGGATCTGGGTTCCATCCCCAATTAAAAAAAAAAGATATCAAATTTCAGAGGAGAAAATGGAAGCTAGAGAGACTTATTGTTTGTCCAAATCATTTTGCTAAGAGGGTGAGGGCACCACAATTTGAACAGTACACCAACTCCATTGCACGAATACCTATACAGTTTCGTCATGCATGATTTTAGGCATGATTTCAGCTTCTCCGGTGAGAGTGTAAATCGTATTGGGGACACACACCTAATCAATATTTTAAAATTTCCTTCTTGCTTCTCTCAAGAATAGTGATTAAAATAAAGACCACATGGGCTGAGGATGTAGTTCAGGGGCAGAGTGCTTGCTTAGCACTGGGTTCCATCCCAGCACTAAAATAATTCTTCAAACTAATGGCCATAGTCCTTAAGAATGTATTATCTATCAATTAGTCGATAAGGTCTGTTTTGGCTTCAGAAGATGTTGAGACTTCATGCAGAATGAATGGGATGTTTGCAAATTAATAGGAAAAACTGAGGACAGCAAGCATTCTTTGTTTTGTTTCCATTCAAACCTTCAACAAGACAGCAAGGTAGAGGCCACTTGCGAATTTTAAATTCTGGAGACGTGAATTCATTAGGAAGGTGTCTTGTCAAATGCGACTGTCTCTCTCAAGTGGAGCTAATGAAAACATTTGTATCACATAATTCCTTGCTTCCAGAGTGTGTACAACATTTTCTTAAGGTGATGAGTGTTTCTAACATATATTTTGTATACTTTGCAATAAAAAAAATTGTTCAAGATATCTAATCTCGGCTTGGCTGGGGGCATAGCACACTGCTTCCAAAAACACTATTCGCGAATGCAGCAGAGCCTGATAAGCCTCTGACCTCGTGACCAACACACAAAGGACTTTGTGAAGGGGCTCCACCTTGGATTTCTGCTTTAAGTAAATCGATTACACAGTCAAGCACATAAATTACCATGGGACACTTTTGCTTTAAACAGAAGAAATTCATATTGTTCTGGAACCTAACAGTTTTCTAGTACTTCATTTAAGGGAACAAATAAAAAAATATATGTATATATATAAAACACTTTGTGATAAGAATTTGCTCCAGGGGCAGGGTAGGTGCTTCAGCAGTAAAGCAAGTACTTACCTGGCACGTGCAAGGACCCAGGTTTCGAACCCCAGCACCTCATACACAACTAAGTGGAGGAAAAACAAAAAACCCAGATGAAAAAATAAATAAAGTTGACTCTCTCTCTTTCTCTCTCTCCCTCTCTCTCTAAAAGAAAATAAGATCTTGCTCAAGGTCTCTAGTCTTCGCTGTGGGTGTAGCTCAGCAGTGGGGGACTTCCCTAGCACTTGCAGGGCACTGGTTTGACCCTCTCCAGAGCACACGAGAAAAAAACACACTGATCATAATAAAAATTAATAAGTGAAAAGGATATCTAGTCTTCAAGGCCTTTCTTTTTCATCATTAGATAAGCAGAACAAAGAGTCAGCAAAGACACATGAAAGTAGACCTAGGCATCTGGGGGCAACTGAGGGACAGAGGCATGAGAAGCCCAGGGAGTCTCATGAAGGATTTTGTTTTGGTTTTTTGGTACTGGGGACTGAACCCAGAGGTGCTTAACCACTGGCTTCCATCCCCAGACCTTTTTATTTTTTATTTTGAGACAAGGACTTGCTAAGTTACTGATTCTGGCTTTGAACTTGGAATCCTCCTGTCTTGGACTCCTAAGTGTCTGGGATTGCAGGTGCCCAGGATTCTTGGCCACGTGCTAGCTATGAATTCCTGTGCCCAGATACCCAGCAAGTTGACGTTGGAAGAATACTCGCCTGCTGCCCCAGTAATGGTCACCACCCTCCTCTCAGATGTCTGAGGGCTTCTGGGCTTATTGGAGGCCAGGCAGGTTCATTGCTTCACAGAGAAGTGTCTTTGAGTGCAGAGCCTCATGACCGGCAGAAGAATGAGGAGAAGATTTTCGATTTAGGTAAACTGATCACAAAATTAAGAGTATAAGTTGCTTTAGGATACTTTTGCTTTAAACACATAAGAAAATCAAAATGTTATAGGAAACTGACCATGTTAGAATGCTCATTTAATCCATTTTGTTCCATCATCCCAGATGTGGTGTACATCTGTAATCCCAGATACTCAGGAGGCTGACACGGGAGGATCTCAAATTTGAGGCCAGCCTCAGCAACTTAATAAGCAAGACCATGTCTCAAATATATACTTATATATGAAAAGGTCTGGGGATGTAGCTCAGTGGTAGCATGCCTCTGTGTTCAATCCCCAGTACTGCAACAATGCTTACGTATTTAAGTATAATATAATATAACATATATAAATATATATATAATTATTTAACAGTAATAACAAAATTATAATACATTAATATTTGTTAATATAATATATAAGCTGCCAGACATAGTGGTGTACACTTGTTATCCCAGCATTTTGGGACGCTGAGGCAGGAGGATCTCAAGTTCCAGACCAGCCTTAGCAATTTGGTGAGACCTTGTCTTAAAAGAAAAAAATATAAAGGGCTGAGGATGTGGCTCGGTGGTTAAGCCCTTCTGGGTTCAATTCCCGGTACCAAAAAGAAATATATATACATAGACACACAGACACATGCAAGATGTATATATAAAGTCTGGATTATTATTTTCAACCTACTTCAATGCACCTGTGTCAATTTTTTTGCAATAGTCACAGAAATGTAAACTTGAGACTTAAGGGGTTAAAGTAGTCGGCAGTGTATAAAGATTTCACACTTAGCATGGTGCAATGGTGTGTGCCTGGAGTTCCAGCTACACAAGAGGCTAAGGCAGGAGCATCCCTTAAGTCCATAAGTTTGAGACCAGGTTGGGTAACAATGAGGTCCCATCTCAAAAAACAGAAAAGAGTTCACTCTAGCAGCCTTCAGCCAGCCATATCCACATTATTGCTTATGGCTGTGACCAGATGTCCTACCTCTGTTGGTCTTTCTTTTTCTTTTCTTTTTTTTCTTTCTTGTTTTTTTTTTTTTTAGAGAAGAAGGAGAGGGAGGGGGAGAGACAATCAATTTTACTTTTAGTTTTTCATCTGGCCTTTGTTGCTCTGACACTTAGTTGTGTGTGTGGTGCTGGGGTTTGAACCTGTGTACTTGCACATTCTGGGAAAGCGCCGTAACCACCAAGCCACCGCTCCCGCTCCAGCCCTCATTAGTCTTTCTTTCTTTTTTTTTTTTTTAAAGAGAGAGGGATAGTGAGAGAGAGAGAGAAACAACTTTATTTAGTTTTTCACACGGCTTTAGTTGCTCCAACACTTAGTTGTGTGCGTGGTGCTGGGGTTTGAACCCGGGTCCTCGTGCTTGTCAGGCAAGCACCGAAACCGCTTAGTCTTTCTTAATGTGCTTAGGCACTCTGTATGCAGAAAGCATCCCTCTGCCTTTTTTTGAGTGCAGAGCTCTCTGAGTTTGCTGCATCCCTTCCTCTAGCTGGAAAGAGAAAAGGAAGAGCCTCTTGGGATCTTGTCCTCCAGTCGCCTGGGAACTCTCTAAGAGAAGACTCCCCACAGCAAGTGTGGGCCCCTGTCTAGAGGAAACATGAAATAACCTTGGGCCCACTAATGGGGTGTACCTAAGGAACCACTCACCCTTGGGTGTACAGGAACACCTCGAAATTCTAAACAAGGGGCTTATGTCAGTTTATGTCAGTTTTAGTTCACTCACAAATCCTCAGAGGTTTTCCTTTCATTTTTTTAAGAGAGGGAAAGAGTGAGAAAATCAATTTTATTAATTTTATTAATACCTGCCAGGTAACAGATGTAATGAAATTTATTTGTTGATAAATGTCATTTATTGCTGATTAAATACATTTACCCCTAGGTATTGATAGGAGATTGGTTCCAGGTCCAAATCTGTGGATGCTCAAGTCCCCTATATAAAAAAGAGTAGTATTTGTATATAATCTATGCACATCCCATATACTTTAAACTATCTGTAGGTTACTTGTAAAACCTAATATAAAGTAAATGGTATGTAGATACTACTTAGAATACAGTGTCACTATACTACATTATTTAAGGGATAATGATTTCAAAAAGCATACATGTTTGGAACAGACACAATTTTGCGCTTTCAAATATTTTTTTAGAGAGAGAGGAACAGTGAGAAAGAGAGAATCAATTTTATTTAGTTTTTCATGTGACTTTCTTTGCTCTGAGACATCATGGTGTATGCGGTGCTTGGGTTTGGACTCATGTACTTGGGCATGCCAGGCAAGCACCGTAACTGCTGAGCCACCACTCCAGCCACTCTTTCAAATATTTTTGATCTGTGGCTGGTTGAGTCCATGGATATGGAATCCACCGATACAGAGGCCAAATGTATAGTGTTGTGGTCATCTCATGCACAGTTGTTCCTCAAACTGTTGGACAGCTGGGTGCTGTGGCACACACCTGTAATCCCAGCTACTCTCAAGGCTGGGGCAGGAGGATGGCAATTTAGATGGCCTTAGCAAGTTATTGAGGCCCTGTCTCAAAATAAAACTTTAAAAAGGGCTGGGGATGTAGCTCAGTGGTAGAGCACTTGCCTAGCATGTACAAGGCCATTGGTTCAATCTCCAATACCAAAACAAACCAACCTCTTGCCCCACTTCTTAGAATAACTTAGATTCATTGGGAAAAAAATGGATTTGACTTGATCAGTTCAACTCACTTGCAAACTTGAGAATCTCCCGTATTGAAGAGAAGTTGTTGTGAGCTGCTAGTTATAAACAGGCATCACTTGAATGCTTCCTCCCATTTTTTCCTTCACTCACTTGCTTCTTCTCTAGGATAGTTTGTGGACAAAAAATTGGGACAGGGAGAATAAAGAAGTCACACAGAAAGAGAGAGATTGGATTACACAAGTCGGCTTTTTATCTCTTTCTGTTATTTCCCCCCAGTGGGGCTCTTTTGAAGGCTGGGATGACTTCAGTCCATTATTTGCATGATCTTCCATTTAGAAAGTTCATGGACAGATTATGTCCTTACATGGTACAATTTTCTGCTTAGCTCTTGTAATGTGTCTACATAGGGAAGTTGCTTTCTTCCCTTTGCAAATTACAAAGTCCAACACCACCATGGAAGCATATGAGAAGTAAAATGGACCAATGGCTTCATTTAGTAGTGGGAACACTGCAGTTTTACTAGCCACAGAACAATCCACAGTCAACTGTCCCGTTAGCTCTCAGGTGTCCCAATAAATCTATGCTGTCTGCAAATAAACTCATTATAGTGTTCATGAGAGCAACAGGCCATCTAAAATACAAGCTCTGTCCGAAGCCTCCCTGAGATAACTCTGGTGGTGATTTTACTGAACATTCTTCTGTGGAATTATTTCATTCCAAAAAGAAATTGGTAGAGATTGGTGTAACTCCAGAATTGGCAGAAAACATTCAAGTGGAAGGTCAAATGTGTAAGCAACGAGCAGGAAAGGCAAGGGTTGGGGGTCCAGGAGGCAGGTAGCTCAGTGGTAGAATGCTTGCCTAGCATGTGCAGGACTGTGGATTGATCATCACCTCCCCCGCAAAAAAAGCAAGACTTTGGTGTAGTAAATGTTTTTAATATTGATGGAAAAAGAAAGTTCAGACTAGGACATCAGAGCCAGAGACTGAGATCACCTTTCAAACACTGGTGTAGCCTGTAAGAGGGTGGTGCTGTGCTTCAGAAGCTGGGGAGCCACACGCTGACTTGGATGCGTAAGTCAGTGCTGGATAAAGAAAAGAGGGGAGGACCAGAGTTCATTTCCCCCTGAACTCTCCCAAGTCCATAAAGGTTGCAGGGGAAGGGCCGCGTCTTACCAGAAAAAGAAACACGAATTGAACCACTACCCTCTACCCCCCGGGGGGTGGACTGATAACGTTGTCCCTGGCTCACGCCGGGAACCCGGCACCCAGGCTCGCCTTGAAAGCCGCTAGACTCTCCGACTGCTGCCCCTTCCCGAGGGGCCGGGGGCGCGCCCGTTGTAAGGTTGGAGGCGGAGTTGCTCGCTTCTGGGGAGAGACCAAAGGAATGAGTAATTGGAAATTCTGTAACTTAGACCCTTATCCCAAACCTTTTAGCTCGTTCACCCCAACCCCCTGCCGAGAGGCAAGGGGACTGGAGACCGGAGACGTGGAGAAGGGGGAGAGTCACGTTTCGGAGAGGGAAGTGAAATAAAGAGGGCGGCACCCGGGGGGACCTGTGCGTCATTGAGGGACCGAGGAGAAGCTGGGCGCACGGGGCCGCAAAAGGAGAAGTGGGAGCCAGTAGCCGGAGGGGGCGGCCGCCGAGCGGGTGGGGGCGCGGCGAAGCGCCCGAGCCTCCTGCCTTTTCGGGCGGCGCCCGGCAGCTGGCAACCTCGTGGCGCTGGTCGGGATCCGCGGCGCTCCGGACACTGGCAGGCGGGGCGCGCCCGCCGCGCGCAGAATGTGGCAGCCGACCCGGTCCCGGCCCCGCGCGTCCTGGCGTTGGGTGCTGGCTCTGTTGACCCTGGGCGGCGCGGGGCTTTGCCACGCCGGCCCGCAGTCCGGGTACCCCGCGCGGCCCAGCGCCAGGAACAAGTAAGTGCGCGCCTCCTCGCTCGCCCCAAACCCAAGCGCCCTGGGCCCCCACCTGCCCCTCCCCAGACCGCCGCCGGGCCCTGGAACTGCCTTGCCAAAGGCGACAAGCGGCAGCTGTGAGGGTCCCTTATGGACTCCCCAGAAGACTCCTCCCGGCGGCGCTGCGCTCCACCGCAGGAGCCTCAAGCAGTGCTGACTCCTGGGACGCGGGACTCGGGGAGTGTCCTGCAGAGCAGCTTGATCTGGAAACGACTCCCAGAAATTCCCGGAGCCCCCGGGGGCGTGGGTGCCCTTCTTTCCCCGCCTTTCGTCAGCTAACGAGGCTTTCTCTCGGAAGGCGCACCCGCACACCCTCCGATGTCTACTTTGGCAAGCTCCCGCCTCCGCCGGGGTGATCGGTTCCCTGACCCTCGCGCGGTCCTCTGCTGTATCAGCTCGTCCCCTCCTCCTGGGCCTCATTGTTCTCCGGGTTTACTCTATGTCCTTTTCCTTCTCTCCCTCACCCCAGGAACTGGTGCGCTTACATCGTGAACAAGAACGTAAGCTGCTCTGTGCTGGAGGGAAGTGAGAGTTTTATCCAAGCTCAGTACAACTGTCCCTGGAGCCAGATGCCCTGTCCGTCCGCGCTAGTGTAAGTCCTGGACCCGAGGAGCGGGCGGGGCGCGCCCGGGCCTGGGCCTCGGGGGTGGGGTGGGGTTGGAGCGTTGTGTAAAATCTCTTACAGATCTAGTGAAAATCCAGCAGCTGAAAAGTTCCAGCGCGGAGAGGGGCACCAGCCACGCCACGCTAGGCTATTTAAGAAGCGTGAGCAGGGGAGTGCGCCTTGAGGATGCTTCCCCAGGACCTAGTAGAGGATGAACAGAACCCCCACCCCCACTTCTCTCTTTTTCAATTTTATTACTAACATAAGGCAGCTGAACCTAATTAGATCCATATTGTGTGTTCTGGGGCACACAGAAGATTCTAAAATGTATACTGCTAAAAACTTTTGGACGTAGGATTAACTGAGAGGTTTGTCCAGCTAGTGTTGTGAAACAGGCCGAGCTTTGTCCATTGGTCCCCATAAAATGGACTTCTTCAGTATGGTAGATCTCTAAATTAAAAGCCTTAGGAATATTTTCCTTAGATGTCTTTTCAAATTAGATTTGGGGATTTGCTATGCGGTTGTCAGAAGAGAGAATGATGCTTAAAGACCAGGGAAGAATTAATCATCTTTTCTCTTAAAAAGATTTCACCATCTTAAAAAAAAAAAAAAAAACAACTAGGAAGTCCTGCGATAGAGTACAAATTCCCTTAAACAGATCACACTCATTCAATTGTCATCAGGCAAGTCTTTGAGTTTTTGTGTAGATCAGATATCAGAAGATGGGCTGATGTGAATAAATGGCTGTTGGGAAACACACGTGATAGCTGAAATTGTTTTCCACTAAGAATAGTTGTTTGTCTTAGAGCACAGTTGTCATTACAGCAAAGAACAGTCAGTAGGCACATCTGCCTTTGCAAATCTATGGGACAGATTGAATTTGCACTCTAGGAAACCTTGTTCCCAGGGGCAGTAAATGGCTGAGCCTGCAGGCATTTGAGGGTGGAGCTGTCCCTGGATCCCACCTGGGTTTGTTGGGGGAGCTGTAAAGAGGGATGGGATAGCTGCCCTTGGGCACTCCCCCACCCCCAAGAAAGAACTTAGATGAGGTCTCTACTTTCTAATATGCAGAGGAAAGGGCTGAAATTG
>PVKS010048585.1:0-12349 GCA_004027875.1 Aplodontia rufa | reverse complement strand
TCCTCCTGGTCCTCTGTGGGCAAAGCTGGGCCTCCCTCCAATGAAAGCACCCTGCACACTAGTGAGCGAGGAGTCCTCCTGGTCCTCTGTGGGCAAAGCTGGGCCTCCCTCCAATGAAAGCACCCTGCACACAAGTGAGCGAGGAGTCCTCCTGGTCCTCTGTGGACAACGCTGGGCCTCCCTCCAATGAAAGCACCCTGCACACTAGTGAGCCAGGACTCCTCCTGGTCCTCTGTGGGCAAAGCTGGGCCTCCCTCCAATGAAAGCACCCTGCACACTAGTGAGCGAGGAGTCCTCCTGGTCCTCTGTGGGCAACGCTGGGCCTCCCTCCAATGAAAGCACCCTGCACACACGTGAGTGAGGACTCCTCCTGGTCCTCGTGCATGCCAGGCAAGTGCTGTGGCCGCTGCACTGCTCCAGCCCTCTGTGTGTTCTGGACAGGAGCCCTGGTCAGGAGCAGGGCTGGCAGGTGTCTCCTCTGCTCTGTGTTGAGGCTCAGGAAATCCTGTGTGCCTGTTTTCTTGTGTCACCAGTGATTCTGGCTTCATTCCCAAGCAATTGGCCTGGCCTGCCATCAGGATGCTTCCCTGTTTTTGCTATGCTCTCCAGGGACAGCTGCTGCATTTTGGTCCCTGATCTGTTCTGAGCCTGCTTTTGAATGCAGTCGTGGGTGAGGGTATGACTTCTCTGTGTGCGGGGGATGTCCAGTTCCAGAGTTATCTGTTGAAAGGGTGGTCCTGACCCCACTGAGTGGCCTTGACGTCCTTGGGAAGGGTCTTCTCTAAAGGGGAGGTGCCTGACTGACCACCAGGGATGTCCCCTGCAAAGCCACAGTGAGCCACCACTTCACGCTGCTGAGCAGCAAGCAAATAGGTAAAGCCAGAAGGAAAGGCTCCGGCCAGGAGGTGGAGGAGTGCAAATGCTGCAGCCCTGCTGCTAGGAAGGCACAGGGCGAGGCAATGCAGTGGCTCCTAGAAAATCAGAAACAGTGACCACTGGGTCCAGCAGCTTTGCTTGTGGGTGTAAAGCTAAGGCCAGGCCCGGAGGAGTTGCGTGTACGTCCACATGCACAGCATTATTATCATGGCAGCTAGAAGTGACCACTGGGCGATGAGGGCACAGACAGCAACTGAGAACCACATGTCATTCACCCTTGGGAAGGACGTGCAGCAGTGCGGGGGAACCCTGGGGACTTGGTAAGTGAAATAAGCCAGTCACAGGGACAATCGCTGCGTGACTCCAGCCACACGTGGCCCTAGAGGCATCAGGCCAGGAAGACAAATCAACGGCTTCCTGGGTTGCAGGGAGGCAACAGGGACGTCATTTAGCCGGCACAGAGGTTCAGCTCTGCAAGATGCAGAGCTCCATGGACGGACTGGCGTCAGCTGCATGACACTGTAGCGTGTCCACATCTTCAATGCCCTGAGCCGCACACTTGAAGTGGTTAAAATGGCAAATTCTATGTTATGTGTGTTTTACCACAATAAAATATTGGGGGGGAGGTAGGATGAAAAACATATGACTCAGGATGGTCAATTGTAAAAGAAGGTATTTTAAAGAATCAAATAACGTAACAATAAGGAATTGAAATAACAGAAACTAAGAACTAAAGGGATAGATTTAAGACAGTTACAGAAAAATGAGTGAGCTGGAGCTAAAAGGTCAGAAGAAACCACCAGAAATTAGAACAGAGACAAAAAGATGGAGAACACAGAGTGCAGGGTGAGACCCAGGAGCCAGAGGCCCAGGACCCAGGGCCAAGCAGGTGCATTGCGTGCAATTCCAGAAGGAAGAGAGGGACAGAGGGGATGGCTGAGAACTTCCAAAACCGATGAACAAATCCCAGGGACTCACTCTGGAGAAATGAAAACAAAGCCGGAGCAAGCAAGAGATGGCCAGGAACAGGGACATGCTGAGAAGGAAAGGCTATGGTCACCAGGGAGCATGCCACAGGAGAGGACAGCTGTCTCCTTGCAGCAACCAGGGCCCCGGAGAGCAGGCAGATGAAGGAAAACAAGGCCCACACAAGGCAGGACCCCCAGATGAAACATCGTTCACCACTGAAGCCAAAGACAGACCAACAGCACTCGGAAGGAAAGGACAAGTTAGTAGCAGGCCCACTCGGAGACGTCGAAGAGAAGCCTCAGGTCAGATGCACAAGGAGAGAAGGCAAAGAGGGGATGGACCACTCTAAGTGGATGACGGCCACAGAAGGATATACCACACAGGGCCTGTGGCATTGTCAAAGGCTCTGTAGCACTAAATCCACAACAGCAGCAGGTGCACCAGGGAGCACAGGGCACGCTGGAGTGTCCCCGGCTTCCTGGGGACGGTCAAACATAACTGACCTGTTAGCATCAACAAGCAAGCATGGCCTTGGGCTCCCACAGTGCTGGTGCTGCAGTAGCCAGTGCCCCCTGCCAAGCCTGGTGGGCCCTGCTTTTCTGCACAGGAGAGCCCTGGGACTCCACTTTGTGCCGCGCACAGAAACCCGCCAGGTGTGCTAGGGCTTTGTGTGTGTGATTGACAAGGCTGTGCCACTGCTGGAGGAACATGTGTGCAGAAGGTGTGCAGGAGCTTTGGGAAGCATTTAAAAGGCACAAAGCACCCCAACTACATGTGGTCACACTCTTAGTGTGGAGTGAGGGTCCTTTATCCTAAACACTTGCATCCAGAAGTGTTTTGGATTTTGCATATTTTTAGATTTTGACATATTTGCACACACATAATTATCTTGGGGACGGGACCCAAGTCTAAACATTAAACACACTGTGTTTGGTGGGCACATTATCCATATAGCCGAAAAGTAATTTTATACACTACTTTCACTGATTTTTATGCATGAAAGGAAGTTTTTAAAAAAATATTTCTGGGGGGTGATTAAAAAATATTTCTGAATATCAAGGTAAACAAAACTGACAAGTACATTCAACAAGCTCCCCCAGGGAGGGTGCGTGCTGAGCAGTGCTCTGACTGCAGCCTGCCACAGGAGGTCGGTGTGGAGCCTCCCGCCGCGGCCGTGCATTGGTGCTATGAGAAGGGGTGCTTGTAACGATACAATCTGGCTTTACAGAGTGGGAAACAACTCAGAACAAAAGAGGGAAAGGTCTCAGTCACTTCTCAAGGGAGAAAATCCAGCATCAGAACTTGCTCATCTCATCAATCACACAGAAAGCCAAACCAGGCATGTTGGCCAGGGCGTACACCAGGGTCTCACTGTCCACCATGCCACCAAGCCCTGATCCCAGGTGTGATGCTCAGAGGTGAGTGAACCTCTGCAATCTCCACTGCTCCTGCTAGGAGCAGTCGCAACCAGTGGTGGACCCACCCGGATGCAGAGCGCCTGCTGGGGGCACATCAAGAGGAACTCCAGCCAGTGTCCACTGCAGCTTACCCACCATGGCCAAGACCTGGAATTGCCCCAGGTGTCCATGACAGACAGAGGGACTGCAGAGTGTGACCCGCGTGCACACTGGAATGTCACTCAGCTGCAAAGGGAAGGAGATCCTGCCATCTGCAGCCACAATAAAGAACCTGAGGACACTATGTCATGTGACATAAGCCAGGCACAGAAAGACAAATGCCTCTCATGTATGGAACCTGGCAACATGAGCTTAGAGGTGGAGATTAGAAGGGTGTTCACAGAGGCAGTGGTGTGGGACATGAGAGCTGCAGGCCCCAGGGTATGACAGTTCAGCAGGAGTAAGTTCTGGGACTCTAAGCTACTGGTAGCAACACCAACAAGGCACCAGTGTTTACTTGAAATTGCTGAGACAAGATCGCCCCACAAGTTTCACAAGGTGTGCTTCTGTCAAAGCAGCACAAATAAACAAATAGCATACCTGGTTTTTTTTTTTGTTTTTTTTTTTTTAGTAAGTTTCTCATGTGGCTTTCGTTGCTCAGACACTTCATTATGTATGTTGTGCTGGGGTTTGAACCTGGGTCCTCACGCATGCCCAGCAAGCGTGACACCAATGAGCCACTGCTCCAGCCCCTAGACACAACTTTTGTCCATTATACTTCAACAAAGCTGAAAAGCTCAATTTAAGCAACAACACTAAGAACATCCCCAAATCTGTCACTGTGAAACAGCTTGTGGTCTATTACAGTCATGCAGCAATGGTAAGGAGCCCATGAGGCCATTGGAAACAGGAGGAGCCACCCCAGAAGCACTCAGAGAAGGACGGCAGGTGCAGGACAATGAGGCAAGACAGAGAGGGCACAGGAGGAGTGGTAGGCAGCTCTGGTGTGGGCTGGGGTGTGCAGCAGCATGTTTCGCACAAGAGCTGCGGGTTCAGAGTCATAGATGGGAAGTTGCCCTGGGAGGGAGATGGGAGCCCCTGCCGTGGAAGTCCCTGGGGCTGTGTGCAGGCTGCAGGCCATCATGGGCCACCCGCCTGAACCCTCCCAGCTCTGCCTCGGTGGCTCTGCTCCTTCCCAGCAGTGGCTTCCATTGAGCTGGGAGGAGCGTGGTGCACAGAGGCTCTGGCAAGAAGGGTTCAGCTCTCCTCTCTGCCGCTCCACAGGCTGCCTTCCCTTTGGTGGACCCAGAGCCTGAGGGTCCAGGAAGGAGGCAGAACAACTGGTCCTGTTCCTCTGGCAGGGCAGGTCAGTGCCAGGACCACAAGGGAGCAGGTGGTGGGGCTTGACACTAGCAGGCACCCTCACCTGGGCAGGAGCCTCCTGGACTTCCTTTCTCTAGAGCAAACATCCAAACGTCCAGTGGGGGTGGGCAGTGAGCAGGGCGGGCCAGAGGACTGGGGAGTGGTCTAGGTGCCTGCAGCAGGGCAGGCAGCCCCACTCCACCCAGCACTGGGGCTCTTCTCAGGGCTGGGCAAGTGCCACCTCTCAGAAACATCACTTTTAACCATTTTCTCTGCTTGCAGTAGCACTCGAGCATGCGGTAGAAAAGTGGAAACCAGGAGGGAGAACTAGGCCGGACTTTAACCCTTGCCCAGCCTGCTGCTAGGCCTGTGGCTGCTCAGAAACCTGATGTGAGTCCAGGTGTTTGCTGAGGTCCAGGGCCCAAACCAGCCAGCCTTGAGGCCCCAAGCACAGCTCCAGTGCCCAGCCCCGCCCCATTTTGACCCTGGAAGAAGCACAAGTTCCTCAGGAGACCTGTCCTGCCCCCAGGCAGGGAAGGAGGACAGCCTGCAGACCCACCAATCCCCAGCCCTTCCTGCCATCCAGGCATCTGGGGCCTCCAGAGGCCACCCTCCCACCTCGAGGCTCTTGGGCAGTCCTGGCATCACCCTCCTCCTGGCTAAACCCCTGCTGCTAAGAAGAGGGCTGCCACGGATGTACAGTCCAGGGTGGGCACCATGCCCCCCAGAGAGCCTCACATGAGGTGGACAGCCAAGCAAAGCCCAGGCATACCCTCCCTCCCAGGCTGCACGCAGGTCTGGTGGCCTTGCCATGGAGGGGTATCCTGTCCCTCTGAGCAGGCAGAGATTCTGGGGACGGGGGATGGGGGGAAACTCTGGCCAAGGCCACAAGGAACAACAGGAAGCCACAACGGCCTGTGAACACCAAGGTTGCCAGAGGGAGGTGGAGGCAGTGCTGCCTCCTGAATGGGGGTGGGGCTGCTGGGGTGCCAGTGGCCATCCTGCAGGGCGGGCAGCCCTGGCTGGCTCAGGAAGCACAAAGCAGCAGTGTCCCGTCCCCCTTGGCCAAAGCCAGAAAACTGCAGAAACACTCCAGGAGGCAAGTCGTGAAGTGGCCTGAAGCGAGGGCCACTCTAGGCAGGAGCTGGTGAAGCAGCGCCCAGCTCTGCAAACATCGTATCAGTTCGGTGGCGCCTCAGTTCCCTGCTATGACTTCTCTGCCAAGAATCAAGCAATAAAGCCCCTGAGGCATTTTATAAGCTTGTTTTGAAACACGCAAGCATGTCTCTCATTTCCTGGCCGCTTTCCGGGTAGCTGGGCTTCCTCCCACAGTGCAGTGGGGGCTGGCATCCGGGCAGCAGTGGGCAGGGCTGCAGGCTGAGTGGCTTTGTGCCCAGCCCCAGAAGGAGAGGCTTGCTGGGCTGAGCACCCTGGTGCCACACCAGGCCTCAAGGAGGCTCAGGAGTGGCTGCAGAGGGTCAAGAGCAGTCACCAGAGAGAGTTCCTATGTCCCTGCCAGGGAAGAAAGTGACCACCAGAGATAGTCAGGGCCACTTCCTGGATGGGTCAGATGGGGAAGCGGGAGAGAAGGTGGGTGTGGGGAGGCCAGTGTTCCCTTCCTGGTGCTCTCTCCTGCCCCCTAAGTCTGCCATCCAGGGCCTCCCTGTGGCTATCTGCTGGTCTCCTGCTCCAACTGCTACCTCTGACCCTGAGCACATGCCTGGGTGGACGTGGTTCTGGCAGAGGCTGCCTCTTAGGGGTATCCAAACACCTGCTGTGGCCCTCCTCTCCTGTCCTGTCCTCGTGCTGGAGCAGGTCCTGCCAGGGGCCCCTGCAGTTAATGCTCAGTAGGGGCATTCTCACCCTCCCCCAGAGGCTCCTGGACATCCTGGCCATGGGCAGTGGTCCTCTATTCGTGGCAATGCACACCCTCCTCCTCTCTGGTCCATCAGAGGCCTGTGGCCTGGCCCACACCTCACACGGAGGTGCCTCTGCATGGCTACCCTGATTCTCTGCAGCTACCATGGTCACTGACACCTGACAGTAGCCGTGGTCAGAGGTAGAATCTCTAGGCTATGCATGGCTTGTCCTGAGTCCCCCCTGCTGCACCTGGACCCTTGTCCTGTCAGCTGGACTAAGTGGGGACAGCAGTCGCTCCTCTGGGACCCCATCCAAGACACAGTTGCAGTAGGCCTCTAGGGATCCTGTGCTGATTCCCCCACCTCCACTGTGCTGTCCAGAGCAGGGGGCAGGAATGTTTGCTGAAGGTCAGATTCAGGGGTCCAAGTGCTGTGTCTGGCCCTTGATAAGCCCCCAATAAGCTCAGAAGAGGATGGATGGGCTGCCTCCAATGTGGGGACCCTGGAGGGTATGGACCTGTGCCCAGCGCTCCCATTCCTTGTCCCCAGTCTGCAGAGTCCAGAGGACACCTGAGCATGTGCTGGACCGCAGGCACCAGCGCAGCAGCTGTATGTAGAAGGTGTTTTATGCATGAGACCTTGCTGGCCTTGCCCCATAAAGATCCAGTCTACAAATGTGAGTCTGGGCCTGGGCCCAGCTGTGGGGCCACCAGTTGCCCGGGGCAGATTGCAGGAGTAGTATCCAGGGCCAGGCAGGATCCTATAGCCGGTCTGTCCTTGAGGCTGCCCACTTCCATCACCAGGAGACCACCAGGAGACCCAGTCTGGCTGGAGACCAGGGCTGCAGAGTGAGCACTATGGCTAGGCCCAAGGGGGCAACATACCTGGTCACCCTTCACCATAAATAGGAGTTGGGAGAAAGGTCAAGCCTGCAGGGCAGGGCAGGAGGGCTCAGGGTCACCCATGAGCAGGAGGACAGGAAAGAGGCCACCTCACGGACACAAGGTCAACAAGCTGCCTCAGGGCCAAGCCACACCTGGGAAGGACCCTCCCCCTCAGAAACCTACTGCTTTGAAAGGTTCCATCCTGGAAGGCTGCCAAGCTAGAGAGTTTCACTTCTGGATGCCTTCATCCGGACGAGGGTGTGGATGGGAATAGCTTTCCGGGTGGCTGGAGACAGTGGGGAAACTCCCTGCCAAGCCCCCGGCTCTTGGAGGAGTCCATCTGCAGGCAGGGAGCCCTGCACTGAGGTGCTGGGAGGACAAAGGTGCTCAGGGAACGCTGGTGCCACCACTAGCCAATTACAGCGTAGCCCCAGGATGGAAAGCTCCAATGTCATGAAGAAGGATGCTGCCACAGACTTAGGCCTGGGCAACACTGAGAGACGCCGGCATGGTGTGGAAACCCAAGTTCGTTATGTAAAACTCCAGAGCGCTTGACAACAAGCTGTTTAGAAAGAACGCTATGCAGCAAGAAATTCACCAAAATGTTGGAGGTGTGTATACCTGGGTGGTGGCATTATGGATGTGATATCCAGTGACCAGAAGATGAACAAAAAGTATTTACTGAGCAGCTCCTAGTAGCTGGCACTGTTCTGGAAACTTGGAAGCACAGTGAACAAGAGACAAAATTGTTTTAATACTAAAACAAAGTGTGCTGCCATTTCTCAGACCCATGAGAATGAAGGGGAGGGTGCTGGGCAGCCAGGGCTGAGTCACGGAGCTGCACACAGCCCTGCACGCCTGAGCGCTGCATTGGGCTTCCTAGGAGCAAGGCTATCTCTCAGAAGCACACACCAGGGCCCAAGGGGAAGCTGACACAGTGCTAAGCACCCCATCTTACCCCCATTTAGGTGCTTGCAATTCATCTGCTTCTATCACTGTGAACGCATGGATTTCTCCTTCACTTAATGGCTCCCACGCATTACTATCAGTATTTATTTTAAAGTTCAAACTATTGCAGACACAGCCAATAGGAGCCCCTTGCCAGGCCTGTCCTGGTGCTCCTCCATCCTCCTTGAGCTCCTCCCCACTCCACAGCACACGGTGAGTGGTTTTTGGCACTGACTAGAATCTGCAAAGATTCTGTTCTTTTCAGTAGAGACTGGCAAGCAGTAGAGACTGGTGTTTAGCAACTGCTATCTGACAACAGGCAGTGCTCATTGCTATGGGATGGTGCTGCACTGAGCAAGTGACAGGGACACACTCTGAGCAGCATGTCATCGGGAAATCTCATTAAACAAGGATGGAGTGCATGGCACAGGCCGTTGCCCAACACAGCCTTGTGATGGAAGCAGAAACATGGCCAACAGCAGGTGTGCAGCAGGGCACGTTGTATTGGGGTAACTTTTCTTTTTAAGTGGCTAGAGTCCATCTAAAACAACAATAAAGTACAGTATAGTATAGCACAGCACAGCAGCTTCTTACTATTATTTCTTTAAGGAGAGAGATTGAGAATGAGTATGTGGTGCTGGAATTCAAACCCTGGTCCTTATGCATGCCAGGCAAGCACTCTACTGCTGAGCCACCGCTCCAGCCCAATAGCAGGTTATTATTGCCATTGAGCATCATGTACTACATGAAACTGGATGTGCCACACAGTCACATCTTGCTATGCAGGAGGTTGGTTCAAGTCACTATGACTACAAGCACATGGATGACACATTGCACGTGGTACTGTGACAGCTTTGACAGCACAGCTTGATGGAAGATTCTAGCTCCATTGTAATCACATTGGCCCACTGTTGTGCGTGTGCCATGTGAAATATAACTGTATGTCTGTACATACATACATGTGCATGTCTCAAGCCAGCTATCACAGCATACATGCACACGCACATTTGAAATGTGGGTCTATAATGCTATGTCCATATCCAGTCCAACACACAACCACCAGGCACACTTTGTGCTTCCTCCTTTCCATATCTGCAACTCCCCTCTTCAGCAGGGAGCACACATCTTCCTCAATCTGTTCATGCAATCACGCAACAGTTTCAGAATTGCTAACCATACCACTGTGAAAAAAACAGGCTAAAATTACAGTTTGATATTTGGATACCATTCTTTTGAATTTACTTTGCAAGTATATAGTAAAGTATTGTATTAAAAGTTACTTGCAGGGCTGGAGAGATGGCTCAGCAGTTACAGCACTTGCCTGGCATGTGCAAGGACATGGGTTTGAACCCCAGCACCACGTACACAATAAAGTGTCAGAGCAACGAAAGCCACATGAAAAACTAAATAAAATCAATTATTTCTCTCTCTCTTTCTCTCACTGTCCCTCTCTCTCTCTAAAAACAAAAAAAAGTTATGTGCTGGGCCTGGAGTGGTGGCACAAGGACCTGGGTTTGAACCCCAACATACACAACTAAGTGTTAGAGAAACAAAGGCCAGGTGGAAAAATAAATAAAGTTGATTTTTTCTCTCTCTCCCTTAGTCTCCCTGTCTTTTTTTAAAAGTTACTTGCTAAAGTTAATAGATTATTATATTAAAGCAACTACTATAAATATTAAAAATATGCTCAGAATATAAAAGAAAGCATCAATATAATAAGGAAAGAAATAGAGATGCAGAAAAGATCCAAATAGAACTTTTATCAGTGAAAAATAAAATAGTTAAAACAAGAGCACAGGAAATGGGATTAGCAGGTTAGACATTGCAGAAGAAAAGATCAGTGAACTTGAAGACATAAAAATAAAAATACCTAAAATGAAGGACCCAGAGAAAAAGGACTGAATAAAAAAATGAACCAAATTTCATGAGCTCTGGATTTTTTGAAGATGACTCAGAACTTTTTCAAATTTCTTGAAAACCTACAAATCATGAACCCAAGCAGAAGAAATATATATTTTTAAAAAACCCAAACAACAATGCACTTAAAAATCAGATTGCTGAAAATCAGTGATAAGAAGAAAATCTTGAGAACAGCAGAGAAAACAGACATATGCTGAGGAACAAAAAATGAGAGTGACAACAGACTTCTCATTAGGAACTATGCAAATTTAAAGACAATGGAGCAGCATCCTTACCAAACTGGAAACAAGACAAAAACCAACCTCCAAACCACACAGTCACCACAGAATTCCATACCCATTCATTGGAAATATCTTTCAAAAATGGAGCCAAGTACAGAAATTATCAATAAGACAATTTATGCCCAGCAGGCCTGCACCAGAAGAAACATTAAAGGAAGTTCTTCACACAGAAGGAAAATAATATAAGATGGAAATCTGGATCTGCACAAGAAATGAAGAAGACTGGAAATGGTAAAAAGATGGGTATATATAAAAGATTTTCTAATTTTTAAAGTTCTTTAAATATGATTGTTTATAGTAAAAATATTAATAGCATATTATCAGATTTATAACATATGTAAAGCAATATTTATGGCAACAATAGATGAATGCTATTATAAAGTTTTTACATTGTGTTTGAAGGAGTATAATATTATTTGAAGGTATACTATGTGAAGTTAAAAGTGTATGTGAAAATACAACAATCATTATAAAAGTAGAAGAAAGAGGCATGTTACTAGTAAGCCAATAGTAGAGATAACATGAAATCATTTAAAAATTTCCAAAAGGAGATATAAAGAACATATGTAAAGGGGCTGGAGCGGTGGCTCAGTGGTACAGCATTTGCCTGGCATGCACAAGTATTCAAGTTCAAACCACAGCACTACGTACACATTGAAGTCTCAGAGCAAAGAAACCCACATGAAAAACAAACAAACAAAAATAATAATAAAAATTAAGTCTCTCTTTATCTCTGTCCCTTTCTCTTAAAAAAGAACATATATAAAAATTAAGATACAGCAAACCCCAACCTACTGTCAATCACACTAAATGTAAATGGACTAAACACCCCATTAAAAAGAAGAGATTGCTAGACTAAATTTAAAAAAAAAAAAAGACCAAATGCTGAACTTTTCTGCACTTACAGAGAAAAGGCTATACTCACCAAAGTGCAGTGAGGGTTTTGCTGAAGATTTTAAGAAGCCAGAACAAAAAGTGTCTGCCCCTGCTCAGGCTGCACTGGTGTCAGTGTGGCACCAGCCTTCTATACATACACCCTGTCTCCATGGCCTTCCTGGTGGCTGAGAAACTGTTTCTTGCGTTCTCATACTCCAGGTAGATATCAGCAGACACCGTGGGGCAAACTTACTCTATATAGATGGGCAAACTGAGGCTCACAGAGGAAATGACCAGGAAAAGGTCCTAAGCTGCCTACTGACTGCAGATACTAGAGGACCTGCCCCAACCCCTTGGAGGGCAGGGCTGGGACCATGCTCTCTGGGTAGGAAGGTCATCCAAGGCTGAGCTGATGGGTGTGGAGCCAAGCCTGGCCTCCCAAGGTGTGAGAGCTGAGATAGCTAAGAAGAGTTCTAGAGCATGCTGACCATCAATACTCCTTGCTCAAGGGCTCTCCAGGGGTATGGCCCGCTCCTGGTCCTCCCCTTCAGAGCTCTACATTTCCCAAAAGATGAGGTACAGTGGTCAGGGACTGTCACAGCATATAAGGGCCCAGCATTGTGGAGAAGCTCCCAGGGGGCTGGGTGGAGGGCACCCTCCAGGGGGCCATCACCCTATCCATGCCCAGCAGCTCAGGTTGGAGAAATGATCTCTAGTCCCACACCCCACCCACTGCACACCATAAGAGACTCCTGGGCTTCATACAGGGCCCAGAACCTCAATGGATATTGCTCCCCAGGCACTCCCTTCCCCTGGCAACGAAGGAGCAGAGCTGTGGCTCCCAAGGCCACAGTCCAGGCTCCTCATGCCAAACACACATGGCCTGGAGACACTCCCCTTGGTGGGGTTGCACCTGAGGGCTGTGGCTTCAGCTTCCAGGGAGAAACAGGGATTCCCTCTCATGTCGCCCCCCCCCC
>PVKS010048584.1:0-12348 GCA_004027875.1 Aplodontia rufa | reverse complement strand
AGATTTGAGGATTGGTTTCGGGGTCTTCTATTCTATTCCATTGGTCTTCTTCCCTGTCTTGATACCAGTACCATGCTGTCTTTGTTACTGTGGCCCTATAGTATAGTTTTAGATCTGGAATGGCAAAACCGCCTGTTTCATCTTTCTTGTTTAGTAGTGCTTTGGCAATTCTTGGTTTTTTGTTGTTCCAAATGAATTTTTGAAATGGATTTTGAAGAAGCATTGCCCTAGAGTTCAGAACATCAACATCAAAACAAAACAAGGAGTTGGTGTAGGATACAGCAATGTTCATGTCTGTTCATTTATTTATTTTTATTTTACTTTATGTTATCTTTTTTGGTCCAATGATTGGACTCAGGACATTAAACCACTAAGCCACATCCCTAGCCCTGTTTTTATTTATTTATTTGAAGCAGGATTTCACTAAGTTGCTGAGGTCTTGCTGAATTTCTGAAGGTGCCTTTAAATTTGTGATCCTCCTGACTCAGCCTCCTGAGCCATGGGGATTACAGGTGTATGCCACAGTGCCCAGCCTTCATGTCTGTTTATGATTTTATTTGTATGTGCTTCCAGCTATCCTACCTGGCATGAGATAATCCATTATGCTCTTTGGTTTTCAGTACTAGGTAGGTAAAGAGAGATGATGGTTCAGCTTTCTCACCAAAACCTGAGGCCAAATTACATGGCAGGCATTTAAGTCCTTCCATCTACTCTTCAAAATCTCACTGCTAGCCCAGTCTGCTCAAGCTGCCCTGGGGATTTCCAAACACTCTTGTCTAGAGCTCACTCCTAGGGTCTCTTTGCAACAATGGCCCATGGTCTTAAATTACCACTTGTCCTTAATATTTGCCTTTGGGCCTGAGCTGGAAGGAAGACTCATTCCCATTACCGAGTATCTAATACCATTCAATGCTATTTTTCTTGCTTCTTAGGAAGCAGGTGGATCCATTCAAAAAAACAAATAATAGGAAATCTAGAAATTTGTCTGTAGGTGGCATCACCAATGTCACCCCAGCTACTTAGATTATTTTACTTTCTCAGGCACTGCTCAAGCACAACATAGGTCACTATGGGACAAGGCTGATGGGAAACCTTGCTTTAGGATGTGAAATGTCTTAGAGTAAGCAGTTGACTGTGAGGGACAAATATATGTAAGGCTGAACACCAGGAAAAATAGGCAGGTTTGGAAAATAGCGGAGGGGACATCATCCCCAAGAAAGCAACGTAAGTGATTTGCGTGTACGCTGTGTGAGAGATTGCCTGCTTCCTCCAGATTGGAGATGCTCTTGCATTCTTCAGCCTAGGAATTTTAAAAACTCAACTCATTGTTTTCTCAACTGTCTAAATCCTTTTATCTTTATTGCACATATGGCCTCCCAACCTGAAGCTGGTAAACACAGTTCTGATCTAATTTAATACCCACATTAGAGTACATTTTAAATACCACATCACTAAGTCCATAAACAACTATGCTAATGTATGAAGCCATTCAGCACCGCTCAAAACACATTACAGTTGCCAGCACCATAAAATCCCATTTACTTTTGCTTAAAAGTGTTTGATATTGAATTTGCTTCCCCCTGGACTGTAATTAACAACATTTTGAACTGCTTACAAGATTCAATTGACTAACAATATTAATCACACATTCACAGAGAAATTGGCTAGTTACATTTAATTTTTTTCTTTCTTATGTGATCTTAACATCTAATCACTGATTAAAACTGAGGAAATGACCCTTTTTACCTGCTTCATGGACATTTGTTTTCTTGGTATATTTACTCTATAAAGATTTTCCCTATTTCTATTGAGTCTTGACTCTACATGTCTATAGATACAGAATAAAACTGAGAAAAAAGTATTTCTTGTCAAGAGGAACAGTTTATTCCAGATAATTAAATCCAGGAATGTTCAAAGAAAACACAGCAAGGAGAATAAATTAGGTTCTGTCAAGGGATATAGGTCGTTCCTCATGAATGGATACTGACAAAACAATTTCGTGGAAGCTTTGAAAAGTCATTAATAGTTTTCAAAGTGTAGAAAACTAGCACATTTTGTAAAGGAATGCAACAAGATTTAGTACTATGTTTTTAAAATGTACTTCAGACACCCACAGATGTTTCATTTTTACATTTGACAGTTTCTTTGAGCCTGAATCTAAGATTTATGTGTGTATGTTATAGTAATGCTAGGAGAGATTTTATTTTTACTTGTTTATATCTGTCTAAATGCCGTTTAGAGCATAAAAGAATAACATGTAAATATCAAAATAAAATAAATTTAGGAAAAAAGAGACCTCCCAATGATGTTAGAACTTCTCCATTATTAATAAATATTATATAGAAGTGTATTGTGTACGTAACCCCAGAGGTAGATTACAAATTCCAGAAAGACAGAGATACTATCTCATCACGAAGCTTACCTTTTTTTTTTCAATTAGAAATTAGAACGTAATAGACAACAAATACTTGCTAAATATCAACAAGCAATAGTAATTTAGTTTGGAGTTTCTAAATCATTTTGTATCACATATTGCTACTTATACTTGGAAATTAACAAATAAAACTTCTAAATATGAAGCATTTTACAGTGATTAAGAGACTAGACTCCAAAAAGCAGGTTATTTGGGTTTTAGTTCATTCTCTGATAGACCTAGGACATTACTTTGTTTCTTTTCATATTTAAATTGAGGTAAAGGATGATACCTAAATTACAGGGTGATTGCCTGGATGTGGTAATCACTACATTAGGAGTTGTACTTGTTATTATTCTGTAATACTTTAAAGCCTGGACTCTGGGAGTAGGTATTAGGAATTCATGCAAATACATTGATGTATTGATTTTTCCATGAAACATACAGCAACCTTAAAGCATACATTTGCTTTGAATCTGGAAGTAAAGGAGAAGATATATCTTGCAGAAGCAAATATAATGAGCTTTCCTATCTCTTTCTGCCTACACCCCCTTCCCTGTCACTCTGCCAACCACTCACCTCCATCCCCATTCTGTCCAATTCTGATCCACTCTCGCACATACGCATGTGTTTGTGTGCACATACACATCCTGCGAAGATCAAGCAAGTGACTCTGACGTACCTAGGCACGTGCTTATGTTGTGATACTGAGATACCTATGGTTGCTAGGCTGCACTGCATTTTCTTTCATCTGTCTTTTCACTTGCTTGTATTTTTGCACAAAAGATCACAACTTGCAATTTTTCATGCCACAGCCCTTATGGCCTGCACTGTGGCCTTGATCATACCAAGTTGAGGCAGTTTTAACAGTTTTTATGTAGCTTTAACACTTTGCATGTAGCTATGTATGTTGGTACCATGATTATCTTTTTACAGAGACTATGTCTATGTATTTTCATCTTCCAGCAGACAGATGCTACCACGGTGCCTGGAGCATAAATATACTATGAATATTTGTTAAATTAAAGACCATCTTTCCTTCCCTCTCCTTCTTTTCTTCCATCTATCCATCTCTACTCCATTTCACCCTCTTCTTTATCTGAATGGGCTCACCTACAAACATTAAGTGCAGTAAATAAGGAAACAATATGTAAAATATGACACAGACATTAATAAAATTATTTTCCTCCACAATAGTCAAATCCTACTTAACTTTAGGTCTTATAAAAATGCAACTGAGGAGGACAGAGCACCAGCAGAACCAAATAGTGTGTACTAAACACTGGCCTTGAGCCATGTTAAAGTGCTATTCGCGTTTGTTTTTATTTTATTCAGGAAAGGAAAAAAAACAGATTGTAAGTTCTATAACTTAGATATGTAAAACTAGCTTCTTTTTTAAAGTCAAAACACATGTAGTATAGATATTGTCTTTTTGTACACAAGATTATTCTAAAGGGAATCATTCTCCTAAGAATGTTCTGGTAATTTGAGCTACTAGATGCAATTAGATAAGAACATCTTGTACATTTCCTTAGGAGTTCCGTTTCTGCACTCTTCATGTAGGCTATAGATTTTGGGGTGTGTGTGTGTGTATGACTGTGTGTGTTTGTGTGTGTCTACTAATGCAAAACAGTTCAAAGTGGGCAATGCAGGACTATTTGCAACTGAGGAATCATGAAAGTGCACGTGTATGGGAGAATGATTATCCTTCTCAGACTGATCTTTATAAATTATAAATTAAATATTGGAAGAACATCATTATTTAAGGCACATAAATTATTTAGTGTCTTGCCTAATGTAAAATAAAATGGATGGTTTTGGTGAATTTTACCCACATAAGTTCTTATTTATAATTTTGCTCTCAATTGATATATCTTAATGCAATCTAAAATATTAATTCATTTACATGAGGTGTTTTACACAAAAAAATCAGATTGTCAGATTCCCATTTCTTTTATATGTGGACTTATTTATGTTATACTTATTCTTGTTGGTATGTTTCTAAAAGAATGTAAGAATAGTAAGTTAAATTATTAAAAGAAATATAAAATTTTAAACAGTTCCAAATGTTAATGCTGGTGTTGATCCTTACTTCCTAATTATATATATTTTTCTATTATATCAGATAATGCAAAAAAACTCACTGTAAAGCATAAGACTAATTCATTAGCATATGAAACTAAACTTTTATGCTGTTTTAAAAATTTTATTTATTCGGTACTTTGTTGATTGTTGAAGAGGCATGGAGGGTAAAAATTTTATATTGGCTTCTATTGCACACACTTCAAGGGTTATTTAAAGTTTTCTATTGTGTGCAGTTTATTATAATTAGAGTTATAAAAGTGGACAGCACTGTATAATACGTATATTATAAAAGTTTATTGTGATTTATTTATTTATTTATTTTAAGAGAGAGGGGCAGTGAGAGAAAGAAAGGATTTTTTTGTAGATTTTTCTAATTGAGAAATTTATTTATTTAACAATCATACAAGTTTTTAACAAACTAATATGAAATGTGTATAGATTCTGAAGATTAGATTTACCCCCAAGAGTGCCCCCCGCAATTACCCACCCTTACCCTCCTTTCCCCTTCCCACAATATCTCTAAAAAAGGATTATGTTGTATAACATTGCAACTTATCTGGATTTAACAAATGATAATAGATCACCTTTCTCAATGGCCAGGGTCTAGTTCCAGCCTCCACAGATGAGTGAAGACATTCGACCCTTGGTTCTCTGGGTTATGCTGATTTCACTCAGCATAATTTCTCCCATAGCCATCCATTTACCTTTAAAGGCTGCAATATCATTGTTTCCAATTGCTGTGTAAAATTCCATGGTATATATGTACCACAGCTTTTGGATCCATTCATCCAATGAGGGACATCTGGGTTGTTTCCAAGATTTAGCTATTGTAAATTGAGCTGCTATGAACATAGATATTGCTGTGTCACTATCATGTGCTGATTCTAAATCCTCTGGAAAAAATACCCAGGAGAGGAATAGCAGGATCGTATGGCGGTCTCATCACTTGTTTTTTGAGGATTCTCCACGCTGCTTTCCAGACTTTACCAGTCTGCAGCTCCACCAACAGTATGTTAGTGTGCCTATCTTTCCACAGCCCCTCCATCATCTATTATTGTTTATTTTCTTCATTTTTGCCATTCTGGCCGGCGTGAGTCAGTAATGTAGTTTTCATTGCATTTTTCTGATTACTAGTGATTTAGAGCACTTTCTCATGTATTCATTGGCTTGATCAATGTCCTCTGTTGAGAAATTTCTATTTAGCTCTTTGGGCCACTTATTCATTGGGGTGTTTGGGTTTTTGTAGTTGATATTTTTGAGGATTTTGTATATTCTGGATATGAGTCCCCTGTCCAAGGAATTATAGCCTACGATTCTCTCCATTTCTGTAGGAAAACCTCTTGACTCTTTTGATTGTTTCCTTGGCAGTGCAAAAGCTTTTTAGCTTTATGGCATCCCATTCACTGATTTTTGACTTTACTTCCTTCACTTGAGGAGACATGTTGAGAAAGTCTTTGCTTACTCCCAAATACTGAAGTGTTGGACATAATTTGTGTTCCATCAGTTGCAAGGTAGCTGGTTTAATTCCTAGCTCCTTGATCCATTTTGATTTGATTTTCGTGCAAGGAGAAAGATATGGGTCTAATTTCAACTTTCTGCAAGTGGCTGACCAGTTTGTCCAGCACCATTTGTTGAAGAGGCTGTCATTCCTCCATGTAATATTTTATCCCCCTTTGTAAAAAATCAAATGTTTAAAGATTTGAGTGTTTGTTTCAGAGTCTTCTATTCTATTCCATTGGTCTTCTTTCCTGTCTTGATACCAGTACCATGCTGTCTTTGTTACTAGGGCTCTATAGTATAGTTTTAAATCGGTATGGCAAAACCACCTGTTTCATCTTTCTTGTTTAGTAGTGTTTTGGCGATTCTAGGTTTCTTATTGTTCCAAATGAATTTGAGAATTGCTTTTTCTATGTCTGTAAAGAACGACATAGGTATCTTTACAGGGATAGCATTAAATCTATGTAAAGCTTTCCGTAGAATGACCATTTTTATTATATTATTAATTCTGCCTAACCAAGAGCATGGGACATCTTTCCATCTTCTTAGGTCAATTGGATTTCATTCTTCAATGACCAATTATTTTCGTTGTAGAGATCTTTGATTTCCCTTGTAAGGTTAATTCCCAAGAATTTTATTTTTTTCGAAGATATTTTGAATGGGACTGATTTCCTGATTTCTTCATCAGAAGAAAGAAGCCCACTTGATCATGATGGATCATTTTCTTGATAAGTTTTTGAATACAGTTTGCTAGAACTTTATTAAGGATTTTTGCATCCAAGTTCGTAAGGGATGTTGGTCTGTAGTTTTCTTTTTTGATGTATCCTTGTTGGGTTTTGGTATCAGAGTTATGGTTGCTTCATAAAAAGTGGATGGGAGCATTCCCTCCTTTTCAATTTCTTGAAATAACTTAATAAGGACAGGTGTTAGTTCCTCCTCAGAAGTGTGGTAAAAATCAGCAGGGAAGCCATCATGTCCTGGGCTTTTCTTCTTTCATAGACTTTTAATTGCAATATGGATTTAAGTGCCTGTGATTGGGCTATTTAGGAATTCAATATCATCCTGAGTCAATTGAGGGATGTTGTATGTGTCAAGAAATTTTTATTTAGTTTTTCCTTTGGCCTTCGTTGCTCAGAGAGTTTGCTGTGTATGTGGTACTGGGGTTTGAATGTTGAGTACTTGAGCATGCCTGGCAAATGCTGTAACTGCCGAGCCACCTCTCTAGCTCTATGTTGTGATTTATTTTGAAAAATAAATTTTTAGAGCAGTTCAGGGTTCACAGCAATTTTGAGCAGACATGCACAGCCTCCCTTATTATCAACATCCCCTCCCAGAATGATACATTTGCCACCACTGGTGAACCTAGGTTGATAACCCTTCATCTCCAAAGTCTATTGTTTATATTAAGCTTCATTCTAGATATTGCATATTTTAGGTGTTTGGATAAATATATAATGGAATGTACCTTTCGACTACACTATAGCATGATACACAATATTTTCCCTGTCTTAAAACGTCTCTGTGTCCTGCCTGTTCATCCCTTCCTCCATCCTCAACTCGTGGCAACCACTGATATTTCACCATCTTAATGGTTAGTCTTTTCCAGAATGTCATATAGTTGGATTCATATAATATGTGGCATTTTAGATTGGCTTCTATTACTTCAGAATCATAATATGCATTTGAATTTATCTTGTCTTTCTTTGGCTTAGATGCCCATTTCTTTTTGGTGCTTCTTTCATTTAAATGTAAGCTTTAGAATTTACAAACATATTTTCTCCCATGGCAACAGTTATTGATAGCCATTTGATGAATGTAGAATAAGGGAAAAAATGAACTAATAAATATTGTAAATCATAACCAAATTAGAATAAAATATTGTTATGGATTTTATCTTCCTTTTTTATCATAAACAAAAATATTTTAATGAAGTTTTCCCAACTATCAAATTAGCTAAAAGGTTTTCAGTCATTTGGAGATGTAATGTTTTATTATTGGTTGCATTCCATTTCATTTTATCAGAACTCCAAACTTAGATGTATGAAACTTAAGGGATGTATTTATAATAACATTTTCACACTGTCTGGTGATCTAGATCATATAGATCAGTAATGCTAAAAGAATAGTCAAACAGGATTGCTTCTTAGTTTGGAAACTTTTGTAAAATGGGTACAGAAATTAAGAGCACTGAAAAGTCTTTCATAGTAATTTGACAAATTAATATTGATTAACTCTAGTAGTAATAAATTTAGATTTTTCTGTCATATATATTTGCTTTTATTTTAGTAATCATTTATTGTTTTATACAAATGGGTTGTTGTGTAGTTATTGGAAAAATAAAACTGGCTCTTTATAAAAAATAGTTTTTGAAGCATTACCACTTAGTATAGACCTACAAAATGAAGTGTCCTGAATTTTTAAGTTGAAGGAAATGAGGAAAATTTGCAATTCCTTTCCTTGAAAGTCTTGAGAATTGAAGACATGATGTATTTTATATCAAATGAGGAAAAGAGCTTCTGCTCACCCTCTGGTTTGCAAGACTGTACCTTTTTGTTCAAATTTCAGCTGGATTAGGTGGATCCCTTCTAATAAAGCCACATTATGGTGATGGCATGCCATTCTGACAGTAGCCTGAGGAAAAAACCATATTTTATGCAACCCATCCTTTCTCACTGAAGTGCCCATACTAAGGGAAATCATGATGTGTGCTGCCAGGGGAGAGGACAGAGTGGTAAGCAAGTGGAGCTGAGCCAGTGAGGAACTGAACCCTCAGTCCAGAAGTTAGCAAGAGCAAAATATGTAAAAATTTGGATGATGGTTCTCTCTTGGTTAAGATTGGCCGACATTCTAGTTTCAGTCTAGTGAGAAATTTAGAGGCAGTGGGACTTACTTAAAGAATGCCCACATGTTTGTTTCTCAGAAGCTGTAAGACAAATATTTGTTTCTCCAAGCTGCTAAATTTTGGCACAATTTATTATTAAGCTATAGACAACTGTTATACTTTTCTTAAAAGAAGATAATATCTCAGCTACTACCAGTGCACAGAACACCAGGTGGATTCCTGGGGACCACTTTCAGTAACTGTCTTCTATATAACTCTTTACTGATGATTACAATTTTATTTTGACTTTCTGATACGCTAGAAAAATTACTGTGTCTGATAATTTGGTAGTATTATTGTTTCAATTATTTTAAAAATCTGAAACTGAAACTGAAATATTGAGACAAACGTCAAGATATATTTGAACTTTTGAATTGAGCAAAGGGTCATTTTGAAAGTTGTTTGTCTATACAAGGGTGAAGAGGAAGAAAAAGATAGTAGTCCCAAAGCAAAGATTTTAGAAGTAGAATAATCATAATTTTCTTCAGAAAATTTACCACTCAATGAATTATAAATGTGATACAATTACTACAGACAGTAGCAACTATGCATTAGAAATCTTAATTTATATGTATAGAAATCAAATACTAGCAGCATTGAAAATAAGTAAAATTTTGTCTTACAAATTAGAATCAAACATAAATTTGATATGATCAAAACAACTTAATTTTGTGTCTAAAAATAGATATGTTAAAAAATGTATTCATAGGTATTAACCAAGATAAAGTTCTGAAACGGAAATAGAGTTCATCTATAAATATATCTTACTCACTGCCCAACAAGTCTGGAAGGTTAAAAGGCATATTTTTCTTCTAGAGGGTAAAAAGATGATAGGAATATATTCTTGACCCAATAATAAAATAACAAAGGTACTTTGTTTCTTAAGACAAAAATAAATATTAATTTGTTTTCATTTATAATGATGAGCTTTCCTATATTGTATTTATTTATTTATACTTTGAATAGCCCTGCATTTTCATTGAATATATATGCTAATTGCTTCACTCAGTTTTTGTGTCACTGTGACCAAAATACACAAGAAGAACAATTAGAGGAAACAAAGTTTATTTGGGGCTCATAGTTTCATTGCTCTCAGTACATAGTGTCCAACTCCATTGCTCTGGGCACAGGATGAATCAGCACATCATGGGGGGAGGCCCAAGGGGAGGAAAAGTGCTCAGCTCTTGGCAGCAAGGAAGCAGAGAAAGGGAGGTAAGGACCCTTGGAGAAGATGCACCCTGCTATACCACACCCCTAGTGATGCACCGTCTCTAACAATAACCCACTTTCTGTAGTTACCACCCAGTGGTTCCATTCAAATGGGGATGGACTAATTTGGTTCTAGCTCTTCTAATCTAATCAATTAACCTCTGCATATTCTGCATTAACGGTTTTGGGAGATACCACTTATCCAAGCCATAGCATTCCACTTCTAGCCACAGAAAGCTCATATCCATCTTACAAAGCAAAATGTATTTATTTCCTCTCCAAGGGTCCCCTAGTCTTAACAGTTGTAGCACGCTCAAGCCCAGTATGTTCTCTGAGACTCAAGGCAAACTCTTGGTTGTGAGCCCTTATAAAAATCAAAAGCAAGTTACATATATTCAATATATAATGCCACAGAGCAATCATTCTTACACACAAAGGGAAGAATAGTGACATATAAAGAAGGGACGGGGACAAAGAAATACAAAATCCAACTGGAAAAACAGGTCTGGTAGCTCTGCATACAGCTTCTTGGACATCTATGAGTTCTTATTTCCAAAGAGCTTGTCCGTTTAGCCTTTACGATAGTAAAACATATGGGCTTAATTTTGACCTGGTTTATTCCAAAGCTAGTAGCTTTTCTTGGCAGACAGTCTATGTTACCTGCATCTCTTAATTCCTGTGATCTCCATTACAGTTTTGGCTTCACTCTAACACTCTAACACGGCTCACCCTCTCAGAGACAGTCTTTAGGGACTTTGACCCTGCCATACTTTGCATGGACTCTTTGGCCTTCCATTGAAATCTTAGTGGAAGTGTCCATGTATCCCTAACTCCAGAATCCTGCATGTTTTCACAAATAGAACCCCACTGATAATGTCAAGGTCTGTTGCCAGCTTGTGCAATACCTGGGCATGGTGGAAGCATGGCTCCTGTGGCCTATGCCTGTGTGGCTTAGCATGGTAAAACAATTTCCTAGGCTACCCTAAGCAATTACAGTGCCCTGTGATCTCTTCTCAAAGGAATTTTTTTTTCTGTACCCTGGTATGGGTATGGGAATGCAAAATTCTGAGATGCCCTCTGGGTATCTTTGGTAATGTCTCTTTGAAAAGTATTAGCATATCTTTAGAGGACATAATCCCTTCAACAAGCACACTTTCCTTGACCCCACCTTTGCATACATTTTTTTTCTGGCTAAACTAAGTTTTAAAAATCTTTTAACTCTGGGTTTTGCTCCCAAGTCTCACAGCAAACTTGACCAAAAGCTGCCAGCAAAATCCATGCCACTATCTGAATGCTGTGCTGCCTTGAAATTTCCTCCACCAGATTTTTTAGTGCATCACTTTTAAGTTTAGCCTCACACGAACTCTCAGGGCATGGGCAAAATGTAGATAAGTTTTTTTTTGTTTTTTTTTTTTTTTTTTGCTAGTAGTAAGATGCTTGGTCTCTAGTCCAGTTCCCAATAGAGACACATTTCCCTTTGAATCTTCATAAGTGCAGATTACATTCCTATTGGTATTGTGGTCTTCTAACATCCCACCAGAATTGCCCATTAAGCTCCTCTTACACATGCTAAAGCTTCTCCACCTTGAATCTCTAAACTTTTTCAAAATTCCTCCTACAAGCCAGGTCTAAAAATCATCTGAACCATACTGTCAGTGTTAGTCACAGCTATGACCCCAGTTCTCAGTATCAATTTGTTTTAATCACCTTTTGGGTCACTGGGACCAAAACAACAAACAAGAAGAGCTAAAAGGAGGGAAAGTTTATTTGGGACTCACATTTTCAGGCCTCGGTCCATAGATGACCAATTCTATTGCTAGGGGCCCAGTGAGATAGCTCATCATGTGGGATTAGCCCAGTGGAGGGAAGCTTCTCCCCTCCTGGCAGCAAGGAAACAGAAAGGAGGAGACCCTGGGGAAGATACTCCCTTCCAGAGCATACCCCTGGTGACCCTTCTCCAGCCATGCCCCACATGCCTGTAGTTATCACCCAGTCAACTCATTCAGACCAGGATGGACTGAAGTCACAGCTTTCAGAATCTCATCAATTTACCACTGATCATTTCAGCATTAACACAGGAGCTTTGAAGGGACATCTCATGTCTAAACCACGAGAGTTGTCAAGCATGAAGTGTTTCTGTATTTTAAACATTCTTATCTATATTTGGTATAATTAGCATTCTTATATTGAACTATTTAATATTTAATAGAGTTTTTTTAGAAATTTATTTGTTGAACAAATAAGCTTCTAATGAAATAATATA
>PVKS010048583.1:0-12350 GCA_004027875.1 Aplodontia rufa | reverse complement strand
ACCTCCCCAGAAGATGCATGGACGCCCTAACCCAGAGATCTCATCTCCCCAGAAGATGCATGGAAGCCCTAACCCAGAAACCTCACCTCCCCAGAAGATGCATGGACGCCCTAACCCAGAGATCTCATCTCCCCAGAAGATGCATGGAAGCCCTAACCCAGAAACCTCACCTCCCCAGAAGATGCATGGAAGCCCTGACCCAGAGTTCTCACCTCCCCAAGAAGATGCATCGAAGCCCTAACCCGGTGCTTGTGAACATGAGCTCTTTTGGAAACAGGGTCTGTGTGGCTGTCATCAGGCTATGGGGAGATCCTGCTGGCCCAGGCTCGGGCCCTGACTCCAGCGACTGGTATCACAGGATGAGGGCAATCATGAGATAGCAGAAGGGATCCAGTGACGCTGACAAAGCTGGCCAGCAGCATCCAGAAGGAAGAGCTGGGCGAGGGAGCTCCTCCTCCTGGGCCTCCCCATATCCCTCACCTTTTGAGCTCAAATCTCCAGTTTTGAGTCCCCAGCTTGTGGCACTTGTGGCAGCAGCCCAGGAAGCTGGTGCTCCCACCTAGCCATGTAGACCATGTGTGCCACGTCCCTGCATGGCCAGCACGATCCTGAGCTCTCGGTAGGCTGGGGCATTTCAAGGCAGCTCGCAGGAAGCTTTCTCGCAGGGTGCAGGAGTGAAGCAGTGCAGCACACCAAGCGGCCTTGGTAACTGCCTTCAGTCTATCATCAGCCTCTCCTGCTGCAGCGCAGCCTCTGGCGCCAGTTGTACCATGTACTGAAATCAAAGAACAAAGACTGTACCCCCAAAGCACAGGGCGATGAGGGGTGCCAGACTTCGGAATCCTGATGCCACAGGGCGGATTTTTAAACCAACATTCCAACCAGTACCAGGAAGAACACCATCTGAGCCAGCTAGAGATGCACGCAGAGGATAGGCAGAGGGAGACCCACCCAGGGGACGGTCAGTGCCAGGGAGCCTGCCCATTGTAGCCCATCAGTTGTGCATCCCAGGACCCCAGGACCTCCTGCTCCTCCCTTTAAGGGCCGGGAATTCAGGGCTAAGGAAATGAAGTCACTCTCCAACGGCTTCCAAAGGAAAGAGGCTGGAATATTCTAGGATGGAGAATGCAAGGCCCAGCATGGGCAAGGAAGGGGCAGAGTATGGGGAAGGTCCAGAGAGGGGAGTCCAGAGAGGAGGACACTGGCAGAGCACCTCGGCCCCAGCTCCTGAAGCCCCTGCTCCTCCCATCAACCACTACTGTAGCTGTTCCAGCCCCGCCACACAGAAGAGGCTCAGAGGGGCTGCTGGCTTGCCTGACAACGCAGTCTCACCTCGGGTCTGCGGCACACAGGCCTCGCCACCTGCCTCGCCCCAACAGCCCACCTGAAAGCCAGTGCACACTCCAGGCCACCCATACCCATGACCCGCCAGCTGGGACACAGCCAGGCGCTGGCACGCAGACCCACCCCTAGCTGCGGGCCAGCCACGGGCCCACAGCCAGGCCCTGCAGCTGGGTTGTGCCGCCCACGCCCCCTTCAGCAGCCCTGGGAACGCGCACTGTGTGGAGAACTAAAAAAGGGCGACCTGACCCAGCTGAGCGGGGAGCCTGGCTCAGGGGACCCAGACTGGGGACGAGCAGAGACCACATCAGTGTTGCATCCTGCCCACCACCCTCCCTGGTATCTCTGCGCCCCTCAAGGGCCCGTCTAATCTCCTTCTCTGCCTGTCTGTCCCACAGAGCCTGGCTGATAGCAAGCGGCAGGTCTGTCCGTGTCAACACTTGCTGGAGCCACAGACTCAGGGACCCAGGCACCGAGAAGGAGCCTGAGGGAAGAGCAAGGGGGCTTCCGGGGCCTCATCCAGGCAACCGGGCTGGGGCTGGTACGATGGTCCTCCGAGCAGGGGATCTGACCTCCTGCAGCTGTGCTGAGCCCTGGGGCAGGGCCTGCAGCCAGCTGGGGAGAGCAGGCCCCACCCCAGGAGACCCCGGACTGCAGGGTCCCTCTTCTTTCCACCAGGCCTACCGCTCGCTTAGAGCCCAGGAGCCACGCCAGGTGCCCAGTGCCACTATAGGTGCTTCCTAGTGTGGCCCTTCTTGTCACCAAGGACAGGGTAGGGAGGGTGTGAGCCCCTAGTGGGCTCTCACTTGTCACCTGGAAAAGCTGTGCCCAGGCCCCAGAGGCTACATGTGAGCACCACTGGGTGGCTTCTACGTCTGAGGACCCCAAGCTGTGCAGGGAGCGGGACACCTGGGCCCATCCTGTGTCACCTGCTGAACCCTGTGTGGATCTTGGGCTGAGCTATGAAGCTGGGGCCAGGGCCTGACTTCCAGGTGGGCAAGGAGTGAAGTGCAGGTCCCCGCAGTGAGCTCCTGGGTATGTGGCTGTCGTCTGTGACACCAGGGCCGTGTCCTCGCCAGGGGGCGTGGAGCCCCGGAACAGAAGGTCTGCGAGTCCTTCCTCCGCGTGCGGACTGCTTCCTTGGGATTTGCCTCCGTCCCCCAAAGATGCCCTCTTCCAGTTTCCCGTCCCTGTGAATCCTCAGAGCAGCGTCCACTACTATTGTTTTTCCCAAGAAATAGTGTGGATGCCAAAGTCAAACATGGGACCCCTGTTGGACCCCAGGTGGACCCCTGAGTATGCAGAGACTATTCTGATAACAGCGCCCTTCTGTTTCACCTGCGTCTAAGGTGGCCTTTCAATCTCTACACCAGGGCAGTGGCGCATACCCGTGATCCCAGCAGCCCAGGAGGTTGAGGCAAGAAGATCACAAGTTCAAAGCCAGCCTTAGCTTAGTGAGGCCCTAAGTTTGTTAGCAAAACCCTGTCTCAAAATAAAAAATAAAAAGGGCTGGGGGTGTGGCTCGGTGGCTGAGCACTGCTGGTTCAATCTCTGGTACAAAAAATCCTTAAAGCAAACCTTCGAAGGTGACACTGCAGAGCATCATTGACCTTCCCTTTGATCCTCCCAGCGGCACCTCCAACACAGGAGCCACCCGAGGCTCAGGCAGATGACAAGGTCCCTAGACCATGACTAAGGACCCGCCACGTGCCATTCTCTGTCCTCTCCGTGGCAGGCGGGTGCCAGCCTGGGCTGAGCCCCATCTGGGCAGCAGTACCTTCCAAGTCCTGCCAGCTGGGTGTGGATCATGGGCCTGAGGGATGCCTGCTGCAGAAGCCCCTCTGCCCCCCGCACAGCCCACCAATGTTCAGGACTCAGGCTGTGAACACACAGTGCCCACCCATGGTGGCTTCCAACCTCCCTCGTCATGCATATTTTGCCCAGCTCACAAGAAAGCGTGAAAGGCTCAGAGCTATAGCCATCAGCCATCGACCGCAGCAGGTCTAGGGGCATGAAAAGGTCCCGAGTTATCTTGTCACTTCCTGGCTCGCCCACACGCTTGGTAGGCCTATCTGCCGTGACTGTGGTCTCTTGTGTAATTGTGACACAGAGTTCACAAGCCCAGCAGCAGATGCTCCCACTGCCTGGGTCCTTGGGGTGGCAGCGTTGGCTCACAGGCACTCTGGGCTCCCTGGACTGGAGCACTGCTCCAGCACACACCTCCCATGAGGGTCAGCGTCAGTGCACTGACAGTGACTGTGCACCTGCTCACACCCATGGGCTGAGCTCATCTGCCCATCTGTGCGGCTCTCCATCAGTGAGCAGGTAGCAGGAGGTCAGTCGGGTCTGGAGCACCGCCACCACCTTAGTGGGCACACCTGGGCAACAGGCTTCACCCAGAAGCACTGCTGTCACCATTAGGAAGCAGACCAGCAGGGCGGGCTGGAGCAAGCCCCGGCACGGCTTTGTCCATCTGTCCAGAGAGAGGCTGAACTGGGTGAGCCGCACAGCCACCCAGACTCAGAGGGAGAGCACGGAAGCCAATAGCTGCTGCCCTCTTGGTTGCTCCAGAGCCCCGCCCCTCTGGGGGAAGGGGTGCAATGGTCTGTGTGGGCCATTGGGCAGGACACAGGGACAGAGCCACTCAGCCTCCAGCAAGGCTGGGACGGATGCCGCTGCCACGTGCTTCCCCGGCTGAGCACGTGCTTATTTTCTGTTTGTTTCCTAGGGACACCCACCTTCCACGGGGTGCAGCCAAGGAGTTTCCACCTCCAAAATAGCAACCCTGTCCAGGCACCCCGCTGTGAAGGATCTGAATCATGGACCTCAGGGGTGGCTGGGGAGGCCAGGTGGCCTCACAGTGTGGCACTCGTCCCCTGATCCTGCTCCAGGACCTGCAAACTTGCCAAACTGAGTGCCTACTCCCAAGTCACGAGTCGAGCACAGAAACCAGAATGGATGTAGGGACGGACCCAGGGACGGGAACGGGTCTGTCACAGTCCCTGCAAAATCTCCCCCTGCAGAGATCCACACAGGAAACCAGGACATAAACTGCGCTTCTTGGCGAGTTCAGGAGAGACAGCAGGTGCTCAGAGCAGCCTGAGCAGAGGCTTCTGGACGTTCAGCTATGGTGAGCAATACGTCCCAGGCAACAGCGCGGATGTCAGGGTGCTGGCCTGACCGCACACCACCTCTCAGTGCCTCTGGACTCTCCTTTCCATGGACACCCTTCAGCATCCACAGCCTTGGAGTCCCTCCCTCCACCCCAGAGCCTGGCCTAGGGCTGGGCAGACAGACCCAGGGGGTAAAGTCACTTCCAGCTCTGGTCTGTGAGACTCTGCTCTGATGCCGTTGCCAGGCTGACTTTCACATTCTGGACAAGGCTGCCCAGGGACAGGACTGGAGCCGCACCTCCTGATAAGCAAGTAAGCTTCAGCATTAGGCAGAATCAAGATCAGCTCCTGACCCCACTCTGGAAATGACCCCCATTACAAGCTGAAGGGGGACAATTACTCTCATGTGTTCTCCTCACAGCAGAAGAGGTAGCTCTGGCTTCCCCTTTTCTTCTTGCTGGTGAGAACGCAGACCTGATAGCAGGAGCCTCTGCAACCATCTTAGACCATGAGGTGCTTTGCTAGAATGACAGGGCAGCACAATAGGAGATGCCCAGGATACAGATGACTGTGTGGCAGTCATGCCAGCCTCTGAGCTTCCACCTGTGTGGCCCTCTTCCTTCACATGTGGGAGACACAGGCTCCATGTGGTGAGAGGAGGATCCTTGTTTCTCTCCCTTCTTTCCTCTTTTCCTCCAATTCTTCCTCCCTTCCTTTCATCAGCCATTCGGAATTCTGATGCTGAGCCCCACATTGTTTCTCTCAACAGTGAAGCAGATGAACCAGCAAAGCCATCCATGCCTACTCTGTGGGGAAATGCCAGCCACCCACAGAGCCAGGGTCTCTCCAGCTGGGCCAGTGTGCAATGGAGACCCTGGGCAAAAGCACTCTCACCCAAGAGACCTGAGCTCCTCCACCAGGCCAGCCAGCTCCCTCCATGCCCCACACACACATACACGGGGTGCCTGCATCACTTCTGGGGCTTCTGGCCACAGTGCAAAGCCCCGGCTCCCGCAAGCAAACCTAAAGGCATTTGAGGGAGTGGCTGGTCCCCGGTACCTGCGCTCCAACATGCAGGGCCGCCAGCACCAGGGTCAGGAGGAGAACTGCTCCCAGCAGACCAGGCCCCCTGGGCCAGGCAGGAGCCTGTGTCATAGGGCTGTGCCGGGGAGGGGATGTGACCTAACAGGCAGCCTGAGAGGGGACCCAGGAAGAGGACCTGGGAAGGGGACACAAGAATTCTCTGAAATATTCTCACAGCTTTCTATAAGTTTGAAATGGTTTCAAGATGAAGTTACCATAAACGTAAAGAAAGAAAACAAAACAAAAAACATGGCAGTGGAGCAGAGGTGCCTGACGGACGTCCTGTCCAGAGGCTGAGCCTGCGCCAGGCCTACCACAGATTCAGGAGTCCCCTTGTCCTGTGAGCAGGGTCCTCAGTGAATGGCGGGAGGAGAATCAAACACAGTTCCTTTCAAAGGACCATGGCATTGCTGTCACGTGGTTTGTGTCACCGAGGTCCTTGTCTGTGGGAGAACATGTCCCTGCTCACACTCTAGCACTGACTTAGAGACTCAGGCCACACACCCAGCGTCCCCTGCAGGTGGAGATGCACGCTGGTTGTTCATGCACTCAGCCTGCAGGGGGAGCTCCAGCACATGCTGGCTCCGACAGCCACCGGGAGTGAACCCCACGGAGGACAGACTAGGTTCCACTTCCAGCACGCTGGACTGGTGGATCTACCGACAGGAAGTAGGACAGAGGAGGGAGCTGGTGTGCACAGGGGCTGAGCTGCGGGGTGGGTGACAGTTCTGGAGGTGGTGAATGTGCCTGTGCAGCTGAACTGAACACTTAACGATGGTTAAGATGGAGCTGGGGAGGTGGCTCAGGGGGAGCGCGGGCCCGGCATGCACGAGGCCCTGGGTTCCATCCCCAGCACCACCAGGACAGACTGATTAAGATGATTAAGATGGTGGGACTCAGGCTACGTGTGCTTCCCCATGCCAGCACGGGGCGCAGTGGGGTGCGGTGACCTCTGGAGCCTGAGGCAGGAGGATGGCAAGTTCAAGGCCAGCCTGGGCCACTCAGCAAAAATAAACAAATAAATAAAAAGCGCTGGGGAATGTGGCTCAGAGGTACAGCACCCAGGGTTCACCTCTACCACCAGAAAATAAAAGTAGGAGCGGCCTTTCGCCGAGAAGCGTGCGGAGCCGCTCGCTGCGCTACGGTGCGTTTCCGGTTTTCCACCTGAACTGCCTTCTCTGAAACAGTGCGAGCACCGATGGCCGAGAGGATGCGTCCGGAAACCGCAGCAGCAGAGACGCTCGCCAATGATGGCAGAGCTCAGTGTGCAGCGATGTCGCAGGAAGCGACCAACTGGTCCTTCAACAGTGCGCTTTCTGCGGGCGGCGGGCAACCATTTTTTTCTTCTTTCTCTGGACTCTCTCATAGTTTTTGGAATTGAATTACACACAGCCCAAGGCAGTAACGGGAGAGAAGAGGGTAAGAAGCAGGACGTGCCCGTTGTCAGGCCACATGAGTGGTGATGTCCCTCCAGAGTCGGTCACTTCCCGAAAGGCAGGCTGAGGACTCAGCAGGAGAGCCCTGAGCCAGCGCAAGGGGACCAGCACTCTGCCCCCACTAGCTGGTGGGAGTAGAAGGTGGACTTTCCCAGGGAAAGTGTGGACAGGCGTGGAGAAGGCCGTGCCCCGGGCCTTGGCCAGCTGCAACCCTCCAGCTTCTCCTGGTGTGTCCTGTTTTCCAGGGGCCTGTCCTTCATGGCCAGCTTTGGGCTACTCAGTGGTGCAGCGTGGCTCAGCCCTGTCCTTGGCACTGGAGGCCCTGGCTGGAGGGTGCTTCCTGTCCCCTGGCCCACCGCCCCCACAAGGCCAGTCTTTGTGCAAACACCAGGCGGCTGGCTGCGGCATCCCTGGCTTGTGGTCGCCTGGGCCCCAATCTGGACTTAGATTGCTCAATCCGCCACGCTTTTCCTGTTCTGCTTTTCCCAAGCTGGCCAGCCCCTGCTGCATGTGTCCCTGGGCACTGTGGGCTCACCGCAGGGAAGCGCAGCCCCTGCACCCGGACCCTGGGCCGTTTCCATGTCTCTGATTGCTTCCCCCTGCCCGGGTTGCTACACAGCTTGTGAAGAAACCCTTTCTTTTGCCTTTTTGCTTTGAGGAAGGCGCCGCACCATCTGTGAAGAGGCTCCAGTGGTCCTAGCAACAAGTCCCCCCAAACCTGGAGCGGCTGGAAGCACCCCACCTCACCCCAGGGAGGGGCTGAGGGTGTCTGCAGCTGACCCCAGAAATTCTGGCACTGGGGCATGCCTATGGTCCCAGCTACTCCCCAGGCTGAGGCAGGAGGAACCTTTGAGCCCAGGAGTTAACACAGTAAGACCCCTCAAAAAAAAAAAGAGGGGGGGCAGTAATTAATTCTGGTTTAAGAACAAATGCAGGGCTGGAGCAGTGGCTCAGAGGTTCCGGCACTTGCCTGGCATGTATGAGTACACAAGTTCAAACCCCAGCATCACGCACACAACAAAGTCTCAGAGCAATGAAAGCCACATGAAAAACTAAAATTGTTTCTCTCTCTCGCTTCTCTCACCGTCATAGTCCCTCTTGCTTTAAAAAAAAAAAAAAAAAAAGAATGCTTTTAAAATCATGTTCCAGTCTTCAACAATCATCTGATTCAGGTATGTTTTTTAAAAAAATGAAGAATGCATATCATATTGTTACTTTGTATGCATTTATGATTGTACAATAACAATTTCTTAATAAAAAAGAAAAAGAAAAGAAATAATCACTGCTGATGTCTACGGAGGCTCCTGTTGATGGGCCCCATCCCGTCCTATACAGTCCTCTGGGCAGTCCGCCCAAGTGGGTGCCACAGGGACCATGCTGTGCTGGGCTCAGATGGGCAGGGCCCCCACCTGCGTGGCCACATCACAGCAAGGCCAACAGGAGTGTTAGGAAAGGAGCCCTCCTTTGGTGAAGACCCACCCCTGCGTTCCCGCGTGGCAGGAGAGGTCAAGGGTGGAGCGGGACCAAGTTGGGGAGAGGCTCTGCTAAGGCAGGGAGGAGGGGACAAGGGTAAGGGGGCCCCAGAGAATCCATTATTTCTTGAGCCAGTTGATGGACCCGCAAGGACGCACCTTATTGTCCCTTCTATGATTCTGTATGTTAAGGAAAAGAAACTCCCGCCCAGCACCGAGCACATTGCAAACTGACCCTGGTGGCCAGAGGTCTTCATGCTGAAGACGCAGGCCCTGCTATTCATCCCAAGGCACCGCTGGGGCCTGCAAGTGCCCAACAGACCCACAGGCCACTCCACTCCTGCAGCCCTGCCAGCCTCCAGGCCCAGCTGACGCGAATGCCACCCCTCCTCCCCCATGAGAACCCCGAGAACCCCGGGGAGACAATGAGCAGGGCTTACCCAGCTGCCAGCCCCGGGGAGCCCACCCTGTTTCTCACACAGCCGCCCATCCCAGGGGAGCCCGCCCTGCTTCTCAAGCCCAGGCTGATCAGATCCCAGAAACCAGCATGGCATTGGCTACTGAGGTCCACCAGGGCCCATGCCATGGGCATCTGAGGCCTGTTCTCTGGGAAAGCGCAAGCTCACGGCACTTGCCCAGCCTCCCGCACCCACCCTGGCGCATCGTTATTCCAAAACTGGGGCCAGCACCCGTCTCCACAGACCTCACAGGGTGAGCTGGAGAGCCTGGCCCCAGATGAGCACGGCCATCCCAGCCTCCGCGAGCTCGAGGACAGGAGGGCACTGGCCGCAGGAAGGTCTTCTCCACCAGGAGCCTGCAGACTGGAGGTGGCCTCCTGCGCAGGGGAACTTCCTGACCTTATTTCAAGTGAATTTCAGTCTGAGGCCCTTGCAATCTGTAGCGACTCCAGAAGTCTTGACCCTGTGTTTAGTCAGGGTGCTTTGTGTTATGAATGACAGGAAAATAATCCAACTTAGACTGACTGGAGTGAAGAAAGTGGGACAGAAACAATTAGCTCATGGAAGTAAAACGTCCCAGAAGGCCTCAGGTGGGTGGGATCCAGGGGGCTGCCTCGGGTGAGGGGGATCCAGGTACTTGACTTCAGGTAAGTGGGATCCAGGTAGCTGGCCTCAGGTGAGCAGGATCCAGGTAGCTCCAATGATGTCAGAAATCCAGGGTCTCTCCCTCTCCATGTCTAGTGGCTTCATGGCCAGGCAGGGTCCCTCCACCCAAAGCCCCCTCAACCCCCACCGTGGGTCTAGACTGACACTCTCACTGCTCCGCATACAGCAAAAAGACACTTTCTGCCAGGCTCTCACAGAAGCCAGAGGACCAGGACGGGTCATGCGACCATTCGTGAGCAAATCCCTCTACGGAGGACCAGAATGCACAGGGGACTCCACAGGTCCCTTGGAGAGATGATGAGTCACCACCTACACCAGTGTGGCCGAGCATGGGAAGAGCAGATGGCGCTCGGAGAGATGGTCAAGGCTCTGGGCCCCCCACCTGTCAGAAAACACACTCCAGAGTCAAGGTCAGGTCCAGCTCCTGGAAAGCTCACTGTGACCAGTCTGGGGCAAGGCCCATTGCACCTGTGCCCTGGCAGCAGAGAGGGGCTGGGGAGGCACACCGTATTGTGGGCTGCATCACATCCCACACGGTAAGATGAAGCTTCATCCAATGGACGTGACCTCGTTTGAAAATAGGATCTCGCAGGGGTAATGCTGCTGCTGCGGGTACCCACTGGATCAGCATAGGCCCTAAATCCAGTGACCTCGTCCTTAGGAAGGAGGTTCACCGGCACCAGGAGGACAGCCATGTAGAGACAGAAGCAGGACAATAGCGGTGCCCCACCAGCCACGGAGGAGGCGCAGCCTGGCCCTGCCCACACCTTGGTCTCAGTCTCCCGCCTCCAGACTGTGTGAATGAGTTTCTGTGACTTTAGCCCACCCTCGCCCCAGCAGTGGGGGTGATTTTTACAGCAGCCCCAGGAAACTCAGCATCATCCCATCCTCACAGCAGCTCTGGCCTGACAGGGTCTCTCCCACCCATCCCCTCATGGCCCCAGAATTCTGGCTCTTCCATACTCAAGAGGATCCCAACCTGGGGTTTTCCAAAAAGGCCACAGGGAGGTTTGAGGAAGTAGTGGCCCCGATGGCTTGGAAAGTCCTCTGGGCAGCCTCATGACTGCCTCCAGGGCCACCCCTCAGAGTCTGAAGCGCATCCTCTCCCTGCTGCCCAGCAGGCTCCTCACTGAGGGGAACCCCTGGAGCCCCTCCAGTCCCACATGTCCAGAGCACATGTGGAAATGCCCAGCAGCACCCGCATCCCTGCTGGTCACAGCCTCTGACCACACGTGGTCAGCTGCAGGCAGCACTGTCTGATCTCTGGACTCTGGTGTGTCTCACAGTACCCAGCAGAGACGCCCCATCACAGCCATCCCCAACCAAGTCAGTCTTAAGGGCTCACACCCGTGAGCTCAAGCCCTACACCATGTCTGCATCTGTCACTTCAGGCTGTGATCAAGGCTGAACACACCAGGCTTGAGAAGTGACAGGCCGGGTGTGATCCTGACTCTTCCATCTGCTAGCCATCCAGCCGCTGGAAGCTGTTCAGCCTTCCTCAGTGTGCCCATCCGGAATGGAAAACTGCCTCTTACTCCTAGGACTGCAGTAGGAAGCACCTGAAATAGTTCACGGCACAGACGTTACTGAGATTCTCCCTCAGTAGATGCTCATCGAGTACCCATGACACAGCCGTCAGTGTGCTAGGAGCTGGGGTTGCAGTGGAGAGCAAAACAGATGCCATTATTTTGGAGTTTATGAAGATGAAGAAGATGGTGAGGGTGATGCTGATGACGATGGTGATGGTGACAATGGTCTTGATATTGATGGTGATGGTAATGATAGTCATGATGGTGTTGGTGTTGGTGGTGACAGTGATGATGATGGTGATGGCAATGATGACAATGTGGTGGTGATGACGATGGTAATGATGATAACATTCATGATGGTGATGGTGATAACAATCATGATGTTGATGGTGATGTGATGATGAGGACGATGGTGATGATGACAATGGTGGTGGTGGTGGTGGTGATGATGTTGATGGTGATGTTGATGGTAATGGTGATGTTGACGGTGATGATGGTGATGGTGATGATGGTGATGGTGATGATCGTGTTGGTGATGGCGATGGTGATAGTGATGATGGTGATAATGGTCATGGTGGTGGTGATGATGTTGATGGTAATGTTGATGATGATGGTGATGATGATGGTGGTGGTGGTGGTGGTGATGGTGTTGGTGGCGGCGATGGTGATGGTGATGATGGTGATAATGGTCATGATGGTGGTGGTGATGATGATGATGGTAGTGATGGTGGTGATGATGGTGATGATGTTGACCGTAATGTTGATGGTGATGGTGATGGTGATGGTGGTGGTGGTGATGGTGATGGTGTTGGTGGTAGTGATGGTGATGGTGATGATGGGGATAATGGTCATGATGGTGGTGGTGATGATGATGATGGTAGTGATGATGGTGATGATGTTGACGGTAATGTTGATGGTGATGGTGATGATGATGATGGTGGTGGTGATGGTGATGGTGTTGGTGGTGGTGATGGCAATGGTGATAATGGTCATGATGGTGGTGGTGATGATGATGGTAGTGATGATGGTGATGATGTTGATGGTAATGTTGATGGTGATGGTGGTGGTGGTGGTGATGATGATGATGGTAGTGGTGATGATGGTGGTGATGGGGGTAATGATGTTGATGGTGATGATGGTGGTGGTGGTGGCGATGGTGATGGTGATGATGGTGATAATGGTCATGATGGTGGTGGTGGTGATGATGGTGATGATGTTGACGGTAATGTTGATGGTGATGGTGGTGGTGGTG
>PVKS010048582.1:0-12350 GCA_004027875.1 Aplodontia rufa | reverse complement strand
TGAGAAGTTTCTTTTAAGATCCGTAGCCCATTTATTGATTGGATTATTTGTGATTTTGGTGTTTGGTTTCTTTAGTTCTTTATATATTCTGGATATTAGCCCTCTGTCCGAGGTGTAGCAGGCAAAAATTTTCTCCCATTCTGTAGGTTCTCCCTGGATGTTCTTGATTAGATCTTTAGCTGTGCAAAAATTTTTTAGTTTTTGGTTAGCATCCCATTCATTTATTCTTGATTTTACAGCTTAAGCCATGGGAGTTTTGTTAAGGAAGTAGCTGCTGACTCCTATATCCTGTAGTGTTCACCCTACTTCTTTATCTAGTAAGTTTAAAGTTGTCGGCTTAATTTCCAGATCTTTGACCCATTTTGATTTAATTTTTGTGCAGGTCAAAAGATAAGGATCCACCTTCAGTGGTCGACACATGGCTGTCCAATTTGTTCAACACCATTTGTTGAGCAGGCTATCTTTCTTCCACATTATGCTTTTGCCCCCTTTATCAAATATCAAATAGTTAAAGAATGGGGGTTTGTTTCAGGAACTTCTACTCTGTTCCATGGATCTTCGGTTCTGTTTTGATACCAATACCATGCTGTTTTTGCTACTACAGCTCTGTAGTATAATTTCAGGTCAGGGATTGAGATACCCTCTACTTCCTCATTCCTGTAATGTTTTGCCTAGTCTCGGTCTCCTGTTATTTCATATGAACTTGAGAATTGTTTTTTCTGTATCTGTGAAGAATGCCATTGGTATCTTGATGGGGATTGCATTAAATCTGCATAGGGCTTTGGGTAGAATGGCCATTTTCATTATATTGATTCAGCCTAACCATGAGCATGGAATGTTTTTCCATCTACTCAGGTCTTATGTAACTTCTTAGTGTTTGATAGTTTTTTGTTTTTGTTTGTTTGTTTGTTTGTTTGTTTTTTGTTGTTGTTTTTTATAGAGGTCCTTAATATCCTTTGGAAGGTTAATGCCCAAGTATTTCATTTTTTGGGAGGAGATGGTGAATGGGAGAGATTTCCTGATTTCTTCTTCTGCAGATTTCTTCCCAGAATAAAGGAAAGCTAGTGACTTACTGGAGTTGATCTTGTAGCCAGCTACTTTGCTGAAAAGACCTATAAGCTCTAGGAGTTTTCTGGCCGATGTTATTGGGTCTTCTAGGTATAGAATCATCTCATTAGCCAATGGAGATAACTTAACTTCCTCTTTTCCTATACGAATACCTTTGATTTCCTTGTCTTGCCTGATAGCTCTGGCAAGGGTTTCAAGGACTATATTGAACAAGAGGGGGTGAGAGCAGACAGCCTTGTCTAGTACCTGAATTCATTGGAAATGCTTTCCCTTTTCTCCATTGAGGATAATGTTGGCTATGGGTCTGTCGTAAATGGATCTGATATAGTTAAAGTATCTTCCCTTGATCCCTATTTTTTCCAAAGTTTTGAGCATAAAGTGGTGTTGAATTTTATCAAATGCCTATTCTGAGTCAATTGAGATGATTATATGATTTTTGTTTTTAATTCTGTTTATGTGGTGAATTACATTTATTGATTTGAGTATGTTGAACCAGCCTTGTTTTCCTGTAATGAATCCCACTTGATCATAATGTATTATCTTTTTAATGTGCTGTTATATCCGATTAGCTAAATTTTATTCAGGATTTTTTGCATCAATGTTCATCAGGGAAATTGGTCTGTAGTTTTCTTTCTTTGACATGTCTTTGTTGGGCTTTGAAATCAGTGTATCATTTGTTTCATAAAAAGTGTTTGGGAGTGATCCCACTCTTTCCTGGAAGAGCTTGTAGAGGATTGGTGTTAGTTCTTCAGTAAAGGCTTGGTAGAATTCTGCCATATATCCATCTGGACCTGGACTTTTCTTCTTTGGGAGAGCTTTGATTGCTGCTTCAATTTCGCTATAAAAGAGGGGATGTCGTGTGTGTCCACGAACCTGTCCATGTCCTCCAGGTTATCAAACGTGGCAGAGTATAAATTTTCAAAATAGGTTCTGATAATCTTTTGTATATTGGATGAGTCTGTGGTGATATCCCCATTTTCATCTTTGATTTTGTTGATTTCCTTAATTTCGTTCTTCCTTTTGGTGAGGTTGGCAAGGGGTTTGTCTATTTTGTTCACTCTTTCAAAGAACCAACTCTTAGTTTTGTTAATAGTTTGTATTGTTTTTTGGTTCTCAATTTTGTTGATTTCAGCTCTGATTTTGGTTATTTCATGTCTTCTGTTAGCTTTGGGCCTGGACTGTTCCTCCTTTTGTAATCATTTGAGTTGAAGCATAAGGCAATATACATATCTGATTTCTTTCTAGATTTTTGATGTATGCACTCAGTGCTACAAATTTACCTCTTAAGAATGCCTTCATACTCTCCCAGAGGTTTCAGTATGTTGTTTCCTCATTCTCACTCAATTCCAAGAACTTCTTAATTTCTGCTCTCATTTCCTCTTTTACCTATCCTTCGTGTAAGAGGCAGTTATTCAATTTCCAAGTATTTGAGTATTTTCTTTTGTTTCTCTTGTTGTTGATTGCTAAGATCATAGCATTATGATCTGATAGAATACATGGGGCTATATTCACTTTTTTATATTTGTTAAGATTATCTCGGTGAACTAGGATGTGGTCTATTTTACAGAATTATCCATGAGCCGCTGAGAAGAAGGTATATTCAGCTGTCTTAGGATGGAATATTCTGAAGATGTCTGTTAAGTCCGATTGATTAATAGAGTTGTTCAGATTGGAGATGTCTTTATTGATTTTTTTTGTTTTGATGATCTGTCTAGAGTTGACAGTGGTGTGTTTATGTCCCCCAGAATTATTGTGTTGAGATCAATGAGGGGATTAATGTCCTTAAGTATTTTTTCCATATGTTTGGATGGGGTTGTACTTGGGGGCATAAATGTTGATTATCGTTATATCTTCTTGATGAACTGTCTCTTTTAGTATGATAAAGTGACCCTCATTGTCCTTTCTGACTAGTTTTAGTTGGAAGTTGATTTTATCAGAAATTAGAATCACCACGCCAGCTTGCTTTTGTGGGCTGCAGGCCTGGTAGACATTTTGCCATCCTTTCACTTTCAGCCTGTGTCTATTTTTGAGTGTCAAATGTGTCTCTTGCAGGCAACATATTGTTGGATTTTGTTTTTTGATCCAGTGGACCAGTCCGTGTCTTTTAATTGGGGCATTGAGACCATTCACATTCAAAGTTAGAATAGATATGGGAGGCTGCTTTTGACTTTGTATCAATTACAGAATTTTGAGTCATCTTGAAAGTCATCTTGTGTGTAATATGATTGTTGACTCACCCTTGTTTAAGGATTTAGGATATCATTGGCATTTTCTTTGGAATGGAGAACATCCTTGAGAACATTCTGTAGTGTAGGATTTGTGTTCATGTATCTTGTTAGCTTGAGTTTATCGTTGAAGTATTTAATTTCCCCTTCACATTTGAAGCTAAGTTTTGCAGGGTATATTATCTTTGGGTAGAAGTTGTTATTTTTCAACACTTAAAAGATATCATTCCAAGCTTTTCTGGCCTTCATTGTTTGCTCTGAAAAATCCATAGTGATCCGAATAGGTTTGCCTCTGAATGTGATTTGGGGCTTTTCTCTAGCAGCTTTTAGAATTCTCTCTTTAATTTCTCCAGTATTCATTTTGTATATGATATGTCTTGGTGAGTTTCTTGTTTGATATGGTCTATTTGGTGTTCCATAAGCATCTTGGATGTGATATTCTGGATCAATTGTAAAATGAGGGAAGTTCTTGCTTATGATTTCGCTTAAAAGGTTCTTGAAGCCTCTTGTTTACTGTTCAGAGTTTTCCTCCAGGCCAATGACTCTCGGTTTATTATGCCTCATCTCATCAAATATTACTTGGAAGTTCTGATTATGTAATATAAGCTGTTTATTTTGTTTATCTTCTTTGAATTCAACATTGTTTAGGCAATCCTCATTTTCCGGTACTCGTTCTTCAAGTGCTGAAGTTGTATTTTCAGTGGAGTATACTCTGGTGTTGGTATCTTCCCGTGAAGATTTGAATTGGTTAACAGTGTTTTTCAATCCTGATAGCTCTGCTACATTTCTTTTCAGAATGATTATATGTTTGTACAGCTGATCTTTCATCTCATGGAATTGTTCCCTTATCTCCCTGTAGAAGTTGTCTCTCATCTCTTGAAATTGTTCTCTGATCTCTTTCCTTACTTCATCTCTCAACTCTTTGATTGCATTACTAATCATAATGTTGATACAATGTCTTTGGTTTTCATCTAGGGCCCTGGCTATGGGATCCTTGGGTGGAGAGCTCTGGGGTTGAGGAGGAGAGTTATTTCCCCGTTTCCTCATTTTCTGAGTCAGAAAGCGTGTCTTTTATTTCAACCTTGTTACTCTTGGTGCAGTAGTGGGAGATTCTTATGACTTTGCTTCATTGTGATGGGGGGCTATTTGGTCAATACAGAGCTAAAGATGCCAGACCATTCTGTGAGAATTTGAGAGGCTATAGGTGCAAATACTAGTCAGTTTCAACTAAAACTGATGTGCTGATGACTAGCACCAATTGTAGCAGTTTTCTTTGAGAGAACTCTCACTGTATATTATGATAGCAAGCAAGTACACGTTTTGAAGTGTGTCTATTTCTTCAGATAGTAGGATCTCTCTGAAAGTGGAGAAAAGGAATGACTAGGAAGTCAAGGAGGTGAATTAGGGAGGTATAAAATCACACCTGCCTTAGAGTAAAGGGGAACAAGGGATTAGGTGGGATTCGGTTATTCTATTAGGAATAAGGAAAACATAGAACTGGGGTGCAAGTTGGGTAAAGACTTGGGGTGAGAATTAGAGAAAGATGCTTCTATTTAGGGAATACTAGAGTACAGGAGGGGAAGAGGTTAGTATGGGACATAGTTATCTTCACTCACCAGAGCTGAGGCTGTTTTGCTAGCATGAAAATGTTTTCCTGATTGAAACCCAATGTTATAGGGATAGCAGTAGGGTTCAAGAAGACATAGAGAAAGTAAGAGTCAATCACCAATACACACACACAGATAAATATTTACATCCACCAACACCAAATTCAGTATTATTCGTAAAGCAAGAAAGGAGAAAAGAAAAAACAAAAAACCCACAGTAATGCTAAAAATTTAAAAACATTATATATCCAGCCAGATTCCCATTTTAAAAAAAATGAAAAAATGAAAGAAAAAAAACCCCAAGAGGTAAACAAAAAAGCAAAACTAGTTGGTAAAGTTCTGAGTTTTTCTGCCCCCTAGGTCAGCGAGTATTTACCATGAGGGGGTGCATTCAAATCTCTCATCCAAGCTGGGGATTCTTCGGAGTTGAGCTTGTCGGGGGATAAGCAGTTTGGTTAAGTCTGGTGGCCTGGTTTTTCTTGGAGGATCTCCTCAAAATTTTCTGTTGCAAAGGGGTATTCAGCTCTCCCTGGGATGTAATCCTAAGATGATTGCTTTCTGCCTATCTACTCTAAAAATTTCTTGGACCTGGGGCTCAGAAGTTGTAGACAATCAAGTTGATCCTAGGTGGATGTGTGGGTCTCTGACTGATCCAAGGAGGTGGCCAGTCTGAGACTTGCTTCTTCAGGATCACTGGTGACCCACTCTGCGTGTCTTGTGATCTTCAGAAGTCCCAAGAGCTACTCTGTGGGGTTGACTGAAACCCGCGAAAGATGGTCCAGATCATGCCAGCTCTTATGTGATTCTCAGTTGCAAGCACTAGGGGGCGCCCTACTAGAGAGGTCAAGGCCTAGGAAGCCTTGGCTATGCAAGAAGCTCAGATTCTAAGGGGAAGCCTGTGCTGCCCCATATATTCAAAGCTTCCTGAGGCAGATATCAAGCAGAGGTTGAAGCAGAGGATCCCCTTTAGAGAGATGTGCCCTGTTGGAGCAAGTTCTGTTCACAGGCTCCTCCTATTTGAGCGAGAAGAGTGGCAGCAGAAGGTCACCAACCAAGAGGTTTGCGAGCTGGAGAGGTGAATCACAGTTCCCCACAGCCCCCAGGGCAGATGGGCAGTTGGTGGGGGGGGCGGTAACTTCTGTTTCTGATCGTGAGGACTGAGGCCCCAAGTCGCTGCTGGGCGAGCCGCCCTGCCCCGCTCTCCCATGCTGGTTTGCTGGTTCGAGCACTTCTGTTAAAGGACTTTAAAATCAGCTCTTGTAACCTGAAGGCACGGGTGAAGAATTATTGTCCTCCATGATTGAGTTAAAGATCTGTGTCGAATCCTCTCCTTCCCCGGCTCCGTGGGCAGCAACCGGTGGAGAGGGAACTCCCAGAACCAAACAAAACTTTTGGGAAAGGGCCCAATCTTGGGGCAATAGATTCTGGTTTTCTGGCTGTGTTGTCTGAGGACCCAAGATCGATTTTTTTGCTGAGAAACCCACCCCGCCCTCAGGGAAACGTCACAATGGCGGCCGCCACTTGCACAAACAGCTCCAAGTTCTCTAAAGTGAACAATTACTTCCCAGCTCTTTATGCAAGATTATGTAAATTAAGAGACGTCAGATCAGGGAGTTCTCAGCCGGCCATGTTAGAGTATTTCATTAGGAAACTCGCTCCCTTGCTCCATTTCCTCCTCTCCGGAGTAGCTCCCCTCCCCCCAGGTGTGGGGCAGAGTGCCTCCAGCTCCACTAAGCTCTGCTTTATATTCATTAATGGACCACGTTATTCCTTTGTAGTTAAAAAATTAGAGAGGGATAACGTTCCCCCACCTTTGTCCTACCCTGGGAATCCGGCTGCTGTCCTGCAGGGTGAGGTGATTCTCAGGAGCTTCCCGGAGTCACTGACAGTGGGGTGGATGCCATCTTGCCCAACTCTAATTTTTTGAGGAGTCTCCACACTGCTTTCCAGAGTGGATGGACCAGTCTGCAGTTCCACCAATGGTGTGCTAGTGGTCCTGTCTCCCTGCAACCTGTTCAGCACCTGTTATTGTTTGTACTCTTTATCTTTGCCAGTCTGACTGTAGTAAGGTGAAATCTTAAGGTAGTTTTGATTTGCACTTCCCTGATTGCCAGTTATTTAGAACAGTTTCTCACGCATTAATTGCCTGTTCAATTTCCTCTGTTGAGAAGTTTCTGTTTAGCTCCCTCGCCCATTTATTGATTGGATTATTTGTGTTTTTGTTATTAAGTTTTTTGAGTTCTTTGTAAATTTTGGATATTAGTCCCCTGTCAGAGGGATCACAGGCCATGATCCTCTCCCATTCTGTATGTTATCTCTTGACTGTTTTTGCTATTTCCTTGGCTGTACAGAAACTTTTTAGTTTAATGGCATCCCTCTCATTGATTTTAGACTGCAATTTTTTCACTTTAAGATCCTTGTTTAGGGAGTCATTACCAACTCCCATGTGCTGGAGTGTTGGTCCTAATTTTTCTTCAAGCAGATGTATGATAGCTGGCTTAATTACTAATTCCTTGATACATTTAGAATTGATTTTTGTGCAAGGTGAGAGATAAGGATCTAATTTCAGTTTTCTGCAAGTGGCTTTCCAGTTTGTCCAGCACCATTTGTTGAATAGGCTGTCCTTCCTCTGTGTTGTATTTTGACCCCCTTTGTCAAAGATCAGATGTTTAAAGATTTGTGGGTTTGTCACAGAGTCTTCTATTCTATTCCATTGGTCTTCATTCCTATTTTTGATACCAATACCATGCTGTTTTGAATACTATAGCCCTATAGTATAATTTTAGATCTGGTATTGCAAAGCCACCTCTCTCATCTTTCTTGCTTAGTAATGTTTTGGCTATTCTGTGTTTCTTATTATGCCATATGAATTTGATAATTGTTTTTTCCAAATCTACAAAGAATGACATTGGAATCTGGCTGGGGATTGCATTGAATCTATACAGTACTTTTGGCAGAATGGCCATTTTAATTACATTCATTTGCCTAGCCAAGAGCATGGAACAACTTTCCATCTTCTCAAGTCTTCTGCAATTTCTGGTTTCAGTGTTCAATAATTTTCATTGTAGAGGTCTTTTACTTCTCTTCTTAGATTAATTCCCAAGTATTTTATTCTTTTAGAGGATATTGTGAATGAGACTGATTTCCTAACTTCTTCATCTTCCCTATTATTGTTGGCATATAGGAAAGCTATTGATTTATGGATGTTGATCTTGTAGCCTGCTACTTTGCCAAATCTGTTTATAAGCACTAGCAGTTTTCTGGTGGAGTTTTTGGGATCTTCCAGATACAGGATCATGTCATCAGCAAAAAGGGATAGTTTAACTTCCTCCCTTCCTATTCTTATCCCTTTGATTTCTTCCTCCTGCCTGATTGCTCCAGCCAGGGTCTCAAAGTCTACATTGAATAAAAGTGGTGAAACTGGGTAGCCTTGTCTTGTTCCCGAGTTCAGGAGAAATGCTTTCAACCTTTCTCCATTTAATATTATAATAGCTGAGGGTTTGGCATATATGGTCTTTACAAAGTTAAGATATGTTCCTGTGATCCCTATTTTCTCTAGAGTTTTAAGCATAAATGGGATTTTATTGAAGGCCTTTTCTGCATCTATTTAGATGATCATATGGTTTTGTCCTTAATTCTGTTTAAGTGATGAATTACATGTATTGATTTGTGTATGTTGAAGCAGCATTGCATACCAGGATGAAGCCCACTTGGTCATGATGAATTATTTTCTTGGTGTGTTTTTGAAAGCAGTTTGCAAGAACTTTATTAAGGATTTTTGCATCAATATTCATGAGGAATATTGGTCTGTAGTTTTCTTTTTGGGTGTGTCTTTGTTGGGTTTTGGTATCAGAGTTATGGTGGCTTCATAAACAGTTTTTGGAGAGTTTCCACTTTTTCATTTTCTTTGAATAGCTTCATAAAGAGAGGTGTTAGCTCTTCTTCAAACATGTGGTAAAACTCTGCAGAGAATCCATCAGGTCCTCAGCTTTTCTTCTTCGGAAGACTTTTAATTGCTGTATGGATTTTGGTGCCTGTTATTGGACTGTTTAAGATTTCAATTTCATCCTCTGTCAATTTGGGGATGTTGTATGTGTTTATATATTTGTCCATGTCATTCAGATTATCTAATTTAGAGGAGTATAGATTTTCAAAATATGTTCTGATAATCTATTTCATTTCAAGGGGGTCAGTGGTGATCACCCCTTTTTCATTGGTGATTTTGTTGATTTGCTTTGATTCTCTCCTTCTTTTAGTTAGCTTAGTTAGGGGTCTGTCAATTTTATTTATTTTTTCAAAGAACCAGCTCTTTGTTTCATCGATCCTTTTCATTGTTTTTTTGTTGTCAATTTCATTGATTTCAGCTTTGATCTTAATTATTTCCTGTCATCTGCTAGCTTTGGGGTTAGACTGTTCTTCCTTTTGTAGAGATTTGAGTTGGAGCATAAGCTTATTTGTTAGGGATCGTTCCTTATGTAGACCCTTAGTGCTATAAATTTTCACCTTAAGAATGCTCTCATGTTGTCCCAGAGGTTTTGACATGTTGTATCTTCTTTCTCAATCTCTTCCAAGAATTCCTTAATTTCTGTTCTCATGTCTTCTTGGATCCAGTCTTCATTTAATAGGGTGTTATTTTATCTCCATGTATATGTGTGTTTTCTGTTATGGTTTTTGCTCTTAATTACTAGAGTCATAGCATCTTGGCCTGGTAGGATACACAGAATAAAATCTACTTTTTTATATTTTCTGAGATTTCCTTTGTGAACTAGAATACGATCTATTTTGGAGAAGGATCCATGTGCTGCTGAGAAGAAGATTTATTCAGCCAATTTGAGGTGGAATATTTTGTAGATGACTGCTAAGTCTGTTTAATTTATGGTGTTGTTTAGGCTAGAGATCTCTTTATTGCTTTTTTTGCTTTGATGATCTGTCTATTGGTGGTAGAGGAGTATTAAAATCTCCCATTACTATTATGTTGAGATCCACAAGTGGTTTTTTTGTTGTTGTTGTTGTTTTGGTTTTTTGTTGTTGTTGTTGTTTGTTTGTTTTTTTTTGTCTTGGAGGAATTTTTTTCCACATTGTTGGGGGAGTTGGTGTTTGTAGAATATATGTTTACTATGGTTACATCTTCCTGTTGTATTGTTCCCTTTACTAGGATGTAGTGTCCTTTATCTCTTCTGATTAATTTATTTGAAGTTCACTTTGTCAGATACAAGAATTGCAACTGCAGCTTGCTTTCTTGAGCCAAATGCCTGGTAGATATTTTTCCATCCTTTCACCCTTAATCTGTAGGTGTCATTGGCTGAATGTGGGTTTCCTCTAAGAAGTATGTTGTTGGGTTTTGTTTTATGATCCAATCTGATAGTCTGTCTTTTCATTGATGCATTGAGGCCATTCACATTCAGTGTTAGCATAGTTATGTGGTTGTGGTTCATAGTCATTGTGTTTTATTAGTAAGTTCTGTGCTCTCTTGGTTGTCTATTGATAGCATGTGCCTTTATTGAATTTCCTGTGTTTGTGGGTTTTTCTTTTTTAAAAACAGAGAGGACAGTGAAAGAGAGAAAGAGAGAGAAAATCAATTTTTGTTGAGTTTTTCACATGGCTTTCATTGCTCTGACAATTAGTTGTGTACGTGGTGATGGGGTTTGAACCTGCATCCTCACACATGCCAGGCAAGTGCTGAAACCACTGAGCCACCACGCCAGCCCCTGTTTGTGGATTTTGAAAAGTATGTTATTGTTCTTCTGTCTGGAGTTTATATTTGAGGATTCTTTGTAATGTTGGTTTTCTGTTTATGAATGCTGCAAGTTTGATGTTATCATGAAAAGTTCTTGTTTCCCCCTCAAATACGAAGTTGAGCTTTGTTGGGTATAATATTCTTGGCTGTATGTTGTGTTCATTCAGACTTTGAAAGATCTCCTTCCCTGATCTTCTTGCTTCCAGAGTCTGAGATGAAAAGTCAGATGTGATTCTTATTGGTTTGCCTCTGAATGTGATTTAGTATTTCTTCTTTGCTACTTTCAATATTCTTGATTTCCCTGTTGTACATTTGAATATGTTGTGTCTTGATGAGTTTCTCATTTGATTAGGCCTGTTGGGTGTCCTATAAGCTTCATAGATGAGCATATCTGACTCTATCTTTATATGGGAAAATTTTTCTATAACTATTTCATTGAGAATGTTCCTTATCCTATTCATTTATATTTCGGTTTCTTTCTTTTTCCCAAATTACTCTTAGATTTTTTTCTTTTCATTTCATCCGAGACATTTTTAAATTCTGTTCATGTTCTGTGAGGTTTTTTTTCCTTTTTGTCATCCATGAGCTCAAGCTTGCTCGGACTGTCCTCATTGTCAGAAGTTCTTTGTTCAAGATCTGAGGTTCTGTTTTCTATAGAAGTTAGTCTATTATTAAATTCTTCCATGGTTCCTCTCATGTCATTAACTTCAGACTTTAGCTCTGTTATTTCCTTTAGCTCATTGTTCCTTTTAGTAATCAGATCATTGATGCTTTTTTTCAAGGTTTTCATTGTGGTCCCTACCCGTGGCATCCTTTTTAGGGGAGTTGTGCAATTGAAGTGAACCTTTCCTAGTTTGATTCTTTATTCTTGAAGAGCTTCCTCTGGATCTCTGAATTGAGATTTCCTGCAGGAAAGGTAGGCCATTCTCCAGGTAGTTTTTCCTTGCAAGTCAAAGGGTCGGATCAGCCACCACCGCTTTGATAATCATCTTCTTCCAGATGCTGCTTCTGCCTGGGTCCTTGTGGTTCCTTTTGGTTCCATGCTCAAGGTTGCAGATCTGAACCTGGGTTATCCTGGGCACCTGCCAGGCTTGGACCAAAAGTGGCCAGGGTTGGTGGCTGCTCCAGGCCAGCATACTCCTCCAGTCTATCCTGAATGTGTGCTGGGGCCCAGACCAGAAGAGGCCCAGGCTGGTCCTTCAGCTGGGCAGGAGTTGCTCCAGAAGGTGGTCCTACCAATGGTGTCCTGAGCACCTGCTGGCCAGGACACCAAAAGAAGCCCTGACTGGCACACAGGGTGTCAGGTAGGCGGGGTATGGTTCAGGTGGGGATCCTCTGTTGGGGTCTGACCTTCGGTCTGACCTCCACTCCATTTCATCAGCTGCCCTGGAGCGATCTTGTTACTATTTGTATACATTCCTTCAGGAGGGTCTGCTAGGTCGTGCTTTGTTTTACAAAAGGACAAACAGGGTGGGTCAGAATGTATGGACTACAGAATGTTCCTAACTTTTGTCTGTACTGAAATCTACATAACACCTGGCAACTCCCTTAGAAGGATTATTGATTCCTTGGCTGTCTCCCCTCCTCCTCTATAAAAACCCGTGTGCCTTAGTAATAAACGGATTCTGAGCTGCCATCAGCTGCGTGTGGTTGCATCGTTTCCCCGGCTGGGAGGGAAGGGGTCCCCGGATGAGGGGGGACCCGGGTTCCAGC
>PVKS010048581.1:0-12355 GCA_004027875.1 Aplodontia rufa | reverse complement strand
TTTTTTTTTTTTTTTTTTTTTGGTCTCTGGACCATAATCCAGGTCGTGGCTGTTCATGATTTTCAGAACAGGCATCTCTCTCTCTCTCTCTCTACACACACACACCCCAACACCAAACACCACAGTTTTTCTTTTCTTTCTCTTTTTTAAAGAGAAAGGGGCAGTAAGAGAGAGAGAGAGAGAGAGAAAGCAAGAAACAATTTTATTTAGTTTTTCATGTGACCTTCCATGCTCTGAGACTTCTCTGTGTGCGTGATGCTGGGGTTTGAACTGGAGTACTAGCACATGCCAGGCAAGCGCTGTAATAGCTGAGCCACCGCTCCAGCCCTTCTTTCTTTTTTTTAAAGGAAGGCGCAGGTGGGTATTTAAGACCTTGGCTTCATCTCTGAGCTGCATGTGATAGAGCAGTGGAAGAGACTTCAGATGTGGATGACAGCAAATCTGACCATGACATGGCATCAGACAAACACAATCACAGAACACATGGATCTTTTTTTTTTTTTTTAATCGTGAAGGGAGCAATAGTTAATTCACTGTCATTTAAGGCAGTGCAACTGAGTTTTGGGGTATTTGATGCGCCTAGTATCCCTTCTTCCTGGAAAAGAATCTGGGGTGATTCATTCTCCCTGTGATTCCAAGAAGCCTCTCTCCATTCTTCCTGGACACGCCTTCCTCCGTTTTAGGAATGCAGTATGTTTTCTGTGACGGTGCTGCCTCCCCCACTGATGATGAAGCTCCGTGAATTGGACACGACAAGTGCTGGGGACATCTCTTCCGGGTCCTCCATGTCCGGCTGGAGGTCCCCTGCCATGGGCCCTTGCAGGCCTGTATCCTGGATGGTCAGGTCCGAGTCTGTCTCCCCGCACTGCAGCGGGAGCAATGCCTGATGTCTGGTCAGGGCATCATTGCATTTCTGGGCCTCTAGGGAGTTCTGATGCATGGAATTCCTGTGAGCCATGGCGTTCTTCTGAGGCTCGTCAAAGCTCAGTGAGAAGGTGACTGTGCCACTGCCGAAGATGACCTTCTGCTTGCATCTGGGCGGCTGCTGCGATTGCTGCTGCTGCGGCTGGAGGGTCAAGGGCTGCTGCTGCGGCGGCTGCTGCTGCTGCTCTTGCTGGGTCAGGGCCAGCCGCTGCTGCTGCTTCTGCCTCGTGGGCTGCGGGACAGGGTCTTCGCTGTTGCTCTTGCTGCTGATGGAGGAGGAGGGAATGGATCCCGTGGAGCCCCCAAGGCTGTTGGACCGCTTTCGGGAGACATTGCTGCGGCGCAGCGTGGCCCTGGCGGCCACCTTGAAAGCGTGCGCAGCGGTGCTGCAGCGCACCTCCTCGATGGTGTTCCGCGAGGGCTTGAAGAGGATGATGTAGACCTTGTTGAAGAAGATGCAGGCCAGCAAGCCGAAGCTGGCCGCCAGGATGGCGATCACCTCCACTGCAGAGACGAACTTGCCGTAGGTGCTGGCGTAGGCGGGGATGAAGGAGATCCAGACGATGAAGAAGATGAGCATGCTGAACGTAATGAACTTGGCTTCATTGAAATTCTCCGGCAGCTTCCGGGACTTGAAGGCGAAGAAGAAGCAGATGGCGGCCAGTAGACACGTATAACCGATCAGGAAGCCCAGCGCCATGAGCGAGCCCTCGTGGCACGTGATGAAGATGGTCTCATCCTCCAGCTCGTGGTTGCGGTAGCTGGAAGGGGGCGCTGTGTACAGCCAGATCACACAGATGACGATCTGCATGAAGGTGCAGAGGAAGACCAGCAGGAACTGCAGGTTGAGCCCCCACCACTTGCGGTGGAAGCTGGTGGGGATCTTGGCTTCGAATACCAGGAGCACGCGGTTGGTTTTCACCAGGATGCACGAGATGCACAGCACGAAGCTGATGCCAAAGGCCGGCTGGCGCAGGCGACACGTCCAGTCCTGGGGCTCCCCGATGAAGAACAGGGAGCTGGAGAAGCAGCAGAGCAGGGAGAAGAGGAGGAGGTAGGAGAGCTCGCGGTTGGTGGCCTTCACGATGGGCGTGTTGCGGAACTTGATGAAGACACCCAGCACGAAGGCTGTCAGGAAAATGCCCAGCACCGCAAAGAGGGTGAGTGCGATCCCAAAGGGCTCCGTCCACGACAGAAATTCGATCTCCTTGGCAATGCAGGAAGTGTGGTTCTCATTGGACCAGAAGTCATCTGGGCACTTGATACAGGCACTCGCATCTGTAAAAGATCCCCGTGAGCAGTTAGCTGCTGTGCAGCACGGACCAGCATCTGTCAGTGGTGTATGTGGCAGTGAGGGCACACAGGTCTCTTTGTACTTTTTTATTGATGAAATAATTGTGATTTTTATGCTATTGAATACTATGTACCAGCTGGGCACAGTGACCCACAGCTATAATCCCAGCCACTAGTGAGGCTGAGGCAAGATCACAAGTTCAAGACCAGCCTCAGCAATTTAGGGAGACCCTGTCTCAAAATAGAAAATAAAAAGGACTGGGGATGTAGCTCAGTGTAAGGTGCCCCTGGGTTCAATCCCTAGTACCAACCAATCGACCAACAAAAACAAAAAACTATGAACCTTTGATGGCTCTATCCAAGGGCGGGAGGCACTTGTTTCCTTTAATACTATCTGCTGATGGTTTGCAGTAGACAGTTTTGCATGCCAGAGGTCTAGCATGGTCCATCTGCTCTTCACAGAACAACTCAACTCTGTCTGATTTATTTTGCTTTTTTTAAAATAAATTTTATTGTGCATGTTTGAGGTTTGCAACATGATGCTGTGGGATGTACAGATAGTAAAATGGTGACTGTAGTGAAGTAGATTATCGTATCCATTATCTCATATTCAGCTTGGTTTATTTTGGGTATATGGTTGGTCTCTGTAGACATGGAAGAGTAGACATCCTTTTAGGTCAGGGCAGAACATTCAATGAATATAACCTGTATATTCAATGAATATAACTACATCCACGTCTGTGGATTTCCAATGAGGAAGGCTGCAGATTTATTCAAGCAACAAAGGTTTGTTAAGTCTCTGCTGCGTGCCAGGTAGTGTGCAGTTTGGGGCAGTAAAGGGAGCATGGGTTTTGCAGTTAGAGATCTGGATGGGATCTTGGCCATCGCATTTACTAGATGTGTGACTGGTCAGGTTCCTCAACCTCACTGAGCTGTTTCCTTATCAGTAATGTGGAAGTGATGAAAAGGCCATTGTTGTGGTGAGGATGAAATGAGATGATAATAAGCACAGTTAATATCTATAAAGTGCTTCCATATGCTAGTCAAAGTTTTATTTAGTAGGGGCTGGGGTTGCAACTCAATAACAGAGTGCTTGCTTAGCAGGTATGAGGCACTGGGTTCAATTTTCAGCACCACATACAAATAAATAAAGGCATTAGAAAAAATTTTATTTAGCAAAGATTTACCTAGAATGTGCCATGTACCTTACAACAGTAATTTTTTTTTAATTCTTAAGACTATAAAACAGGCTTAATTGTTATTCTCACTGTAAAAGAATTTGAGGCACAGGAAAAACATAAATAAGACAGATACAGTGCCAGGCACGTGGCAACTTGTCATGGTCAATTAACTTTGGATCCTGGAGCAGACAAGTGCTTTCTACTTTGGGGCACTGAATTCTAAGCAAAAGGAACAGTATTGGACAGCAGTGTCAAAGTGAGCAAAAGACATGCCACGGACGTGTTTGATAGCTCTTACGGAATTCAAAGGAACCTAACGTTCCTTTTCTCTTTCCCTCTGCCTAGCACAGGGCAGCACTCAGATGTGTGCCTGTTAAATGAGAAACTATGCTGAGCACCTCTCATCCCAGCCCTTCCGTGGGCTTCGCTGACCCCAGGCCCTTGCAGCGTTGATGGGGGACTGTGCCTTTACCTGTCTCGTCGCTGTACTCCCCTTCCGCACACTCCACACACTGAAAGCAGCAGGTGGGTTCCCCCTCGATGATCCCTTTTCTGGTCCCTGCCAGACATTCTCTGCTACAGTTGGAGAAGGGCACCTGGAGGGCAGAGAGCACAGAAGTGAGTGGGGTCTGGGGTCAGCAAGGGCGCAAGGACCAGTGTAGCAGACTCCAGGCTCCTTCTAGGCAGAGGGAGGTCCAGGGGTCCTTGTTCCTGTTACCTGTGAAAGGGAGAGATTCCTGTTTCTTCTTCAGGGATATAAAAGCTTGAGACAAACTAAAAGATATGGGACAAGGACCCAGAGGCTCAGCCTCAGGGGTAGTACTGAGACAAGAGGAGATTTATTTGGAAATGAGACTCTGAACTTTGCAATGTATTACAATTCTGTTTCTTTCCAGGGTGATTTCAAGATCCTTGTGACTGCTCAGTCAGGCAGTCAGAACAGGAGTGGAAGATTCAAAAGTAGGTGGACCAGAGGGCTCTATCAGGCAGCTACTAACCTAAAGAAAGCTGCAGGGCTCCATTAATTTTCAGATAACAATGATGGATTTTGTTTCACTATATTTCCTTAATGGATTGCCGCATTTGAGGAGTTAATCATAACCCTTAATAACCCTTAATTTCTTCCATCATTGCTGGTTCATGTTTGAATCACTTTTAGTTAGGCATTTTATATATATATATAGAGAGAGAGAGAGAGAGAGAAACAATTTTTATTTAGTTTTTCATGTGGCCTTCATTGCTCTGAGACTTCACTGTGTATGTGATGCTGGAGTTTGAACTCACATACTCGCGCATGCTAGGCAAGCACCGCAACCGCTGAGCCACGGCTGCAGCCCTTGTTAGGCATTTTTAATGTCTACTGTCCAAAGCAAAAGCCAAAACAGTAACAGTAACCTACATCTAAGTCTGTGCATCCCTCTATCATTTGCTCCTGCCTCTGCCACATGTTAATTCCCAAGAGGACCTCATCATCCCGTGTTCATTACAGGCAAATAAAATCAAACTTGTTAGAAAGATATCAATCTAATCTTATACAAACTATCATAGAATAGAAAAATAAAGGAATATTTTCTAACTCATTCTTTCTTGTTGTTGTTAAAGAGAGAGGGAGAGAGGAAGAGAGAAAGAATCAATTTTGTGTTTTTCATCTGACCTTTGCTTGTCTGACACATTGTTGTGTATGTACATGGTGCTGGGGTTTTGAACTGGGTTCTCATGCATGCCAAACAAGCACTGTAAGAGCTGAGCCACTGCTCCAGCACCTTCTAACTCATTCTCGTAAAACAAATATAGTAACCCTGAAATCAAACCCAGATAAAAACATTGCAGGTACATCTCACACACTGATTGTTTTAAATTTTCTTCAGAAGCAACCCTCTGTACTCTGAGACTGGAGTTCCCCATCCAAGGTAGGTAGGATGTTCTCTTCGGTCCCAATTAAGAGCCACTGACTTGAACAATGTTTATGTTTGCTTAAATATTTTGTTCTGGTGGGGGAAAGTTTTAGTCAGGGAGACTTAATTACTAGCTGGGGAGTCATATTTATACTAAGTAAAATAGTTTCAATAAACTAAGAAGGCATGGGGCTCAGGTTCTGTGGCTTCTCCTTTTTTTTCCTCTTTCTTTGTTTTTGGTATTGAGGGATTGAACCCAGGGGTGCTTAACTAGTGAGCCACATCCCCAGCCATTTTTACTTTTTATTTTGAGATAGGATCTCTCTAAGTTGCCTAGGGTCTTGCTAAGTTGTTGAGGCTGGTCATGAACTTGGCATCCACCTGCCTAAGCTGCTCAAATCACTGGGATTACAGCCATGTGTCACCACGCCCAGCTGAAGCATCTCCTTTGCATACTAGACCCTCACGGATTTCACAGGAGCTCTGGAGAGGTGGAGTTAGTGAGTTAAAGAAAGGGTTCAATTCTGAAGTGCAGGGGTGAAGCCCAAGGACAATTTCCTTCCCATAGTGGTGGCACCTGGTGTTCTCAGGGATAGCACACACCTCCCTGGAGAAGCCGCTCCACAGGATCTTCTCCTCATTGATGAAGAGTCTTTCTCCCTTCTTGGCATAGACGTTGTAATATCCAACTTCCTTAAACATGATGGAGCCGTCCTCTGGGGAGAGGTGCCAGTTGATGATGGAATAGTTCCCCACCAGGTCACCACACTCGTCGAAAGTCACCTGCTCACCCATATTGTTGGTAAAGTTTAGATGCCGAAGGTGCTTCAGGACCTAAAGAAGAACAGTGCTGAATGAACACAAGCCACAGGGCTGCACACCTGGTTATGTGGGGTGTGCACTGCAGAAGGACAACAAACGATCTTATTCCGACAAAGTGGAAGGATGTGACTTGAGGAAGAGGCGGTTTGTCTAATGTTCACTGAAGTACTTGCATATACTGTCCAGCCACGGGCTTTCCTTACTACTTAAACTGCACGTGGGGTAGGAAGCACTGCCTTGTGGATGGGAAAGAGAAAAGGCTACATTTCACCTGGCCACCGGCCAAGTCAAACTTCTGCGGCTGTACCATTACCTTGATGGGCAGGGTTTGTGGCCAGAGGCCCTTCCTGGCCCCTTCTGAGATGAGCACTGGGGGAGGAGAGCTACGGGTTCTAGCTATGCGCACGTTCTTTTCCTATGGTTTTGCTTCTGTAGAAGTCTTGCTGCTAGAAGTCACAGAATGGGTGGAAGGAAGGAAGAAATGAGGCTGGGGGTGGAACCCTGGCCATCACTATTGACAGTCATGGCAAATACCTGAATTTATATACTTTTTGTTTAGAAGGGTCACAAAGTCTGTGCAGAAAAAGTAATTGTAATGATTACTAACACATACAAATCATTTAAAACACCAGACATTTTACTACTTTTGAAGCATGGTCCTAATTCCTTATATTTGTTATTTAATCTAATCCTTACAACAAATACTATGATGAGGCACAGAAAATTTATCTTGGCCAGGATCACAAGCCTGTGCTCGTAGTTGCTATACTGCATAGTAGCCTCAGGGGGTTCCTGGCCCTGCTTCTGCTGTGCCAATGCCATAGGTCAGGAGGAGGCAGGGGGCACTAGGAAGCTTATCTTTCATGCAGAACCTGACCTGTGTCACCATGGTACCAAGAAAGAGGACGATAAGGCCATGATGTAGGGACACTCAATTTCATGTCACCTCACAAGTTTATCATTCTCCCACTCTAAGCCTATTTCCTCAGCTGTGTCATGATGCTCAGCCCAGCTTCCGTTATTCACAGGTATCTGATGTATTGGGGCAGAGTCTGGGAGGAGGTGTGTGCTCATGGGCACACCCCCAGCCACCTCACCAGACTGCAGTTCTGGTGGTCTATTTCAGTGTCTTCACTGCTGCTTTGGCTCCCTGACTTTTGTTCCTGGTCTGTGTGAGAGGGGAACTTCTCGCTCCTTGCCCCCTGGTTCTGCAACCAGAGCTACACAGCCATTCTTAAAAAAGATGGAGGATGGGACTGGAGCGGTGGCTCAGCAGCTGGAGCACTTGCCTGGCATGTGCAAGGACCTGGGTTCAAACCTCAGCACCACATACGCAGCTAAATGTCAGAGAAACAAAGGCCAGATGAAAAAACAAATAAAATTGATTCTCTCGAAAAAGATGGAGGATGAATCCCACCAAGGTCTTGCTAGTCATGTTCTTTCCCTGTGGGCATCTCTCTTACTTCTGCCTTCATTCTTACTGAGTCCTTAAAGCAGTCTGCAGAGAGGAGGTGTCTTGCACATGCCCCTTTCTTAGCCCTCCCTCATCTCTACCTTTTCCTCCTCACTCTTGGGATGAAGTGACCTCCTGTACCTGTGGTTTACATCCCTTTCTCTGCCCCTGTTTGTCCATGTCTGGCCACATCCTTCCTCCTCCCAGAGGAACAGGAGGCCCTTCTGTTCTTTGAGGTTGTCCCCTTCCTGCAGCCCTTGGAATCTTACTCCTTCCACCCACTCTGGGTCTTTTCTGACAGGGGCAATCCATTCTTCTGGAAGCCATAATAATGCTCCTCCCAATTCCTGATGGGAACCTTGCATGGCTCAAATGAAATATGCTTTAAACTTCTCCAGGTAGTTTCCCAAGCCCTCCAGATGTGGGTCTCAAATACCTATCATGACGGTCAGTGACACGCTTTATGCTAATCATACGGTTTCCACAGTCCCTTCCACACACCATGCCGACCCCGCCTTTGCTCTGATGTGTGTGAAGGGAGAAGAGTGGAGAGACAGGAAAACACCTCTTACTTACCCTTCCCTGGTGCCACGCTGTACTAATGCTTTATATGCACTCTCCCACTTAATCCTCACAACTGGATAGGCATCATCCTCGCTGAGTCAAAGAAAGCTCAAGAAACCTTCAGAAGTCATGCAGCTAGTAAGTATTGGAGCTGGATTTGAACATGGGCCTTTCTGCTATGCCATACTACCTGCAATGGAACCTGCTCAGCGAGTCCATGGCAAAGCTCTCTCAGAGGTCAGTAATCTTTTCTCATTCAACAAATATTTAAAAACGATTACTCTTATTTGAAGAATATTTAATCTGCCCATATATGATGGTTAATGTTAGGTTTAGCTTCACAGGATTAAGGCATGTCTATATATTGGTAAAGTGTTCTTCGAGTATACCTATGTGTTTCCAGAGGAGCTTTGCACATGAATTTGAGTGGTGGGAAGACTACGGTCTGCTGGGGGAATAAAGGAACAAATACAGAAGATGAGTTGGTCTTTCACCTCAAGAGAGGGCATATGCTCACCTCCTGCCTTAGGCATCAGAAGCCCAGACCTGGACTCTGGACCCCAGAACTTACACACCAGCAGCATATTTTCCAGGTTCTCAGGCTTTCTGCTTCAAGCTGAGAGTGGTACCATTGGGTTCCCTGGTTGTGAGGTCTTCAGTATTGTACTGAGCCATGCTACCAGGACCCCAGGGTCCCCAGCCTACACATACCTGTCATAGGACTTGTGGGCTGCCATAATTACATGAGCTGATTCCTAAAAAAAATCCCCTGTCATCTATTTATACACATACCCTATTGCTTCTGTCTCTCTGGAGTACCTGGCCTAATACACATATAACAATGAGGCTGGAATAGTTGGCAAAAAATTCTTTCCTCCTGTTCAGGTTTCTTGGTTTTTAACATGCCAGGCAAGGAGCTGCCTCTCTCCTTTTCATAGTCTGCAAACGTTGGGATTGCTGGGGGGAGGGGAGCTGGAACAATATTATTTCATAATTGGATGGTCATTTTTTAAAAAAGAGAGAGAGAGAAACAATTTTTAGTTCTTCATGTGGCCTTCATTGCTCTGAGACGTCATTGTGTACATGCTGCTGGAGTTTGAACTCACATACTCGCGCATGCCAAGCAAGTGCCTTAACCACCAAGCTACTGCTGTAGCCCCAGATGGTCATTTATTAATAATAGTCATATTGGACAGACAAATGACTCAAAAATCTTCCCTGGTTATGAGCCTTCTGCACTTCTGTTGGCATGAAATGGAGTTTTCCACCATATTTCTAACTTTAAAGAAGGAACCAATCAAAAATCATTTTCTTAAAGATTCCAAGTTTGCATTAAAAGACTCATTGTACATACAAGACTGCACTTGTACACCATAGGGATTCAGCTTGACCTGGCTGCAGCCATCTTGAGCCATAGTACCACGACTGCTCTGCTCTGTTTTTTTCCACATAGTTTCGCAGCCTACCTGTAACTAGACAAACCATCAGAGTGATATGAAGAGCTTTACAACCTAGACCCTGGCACTGTCAGCACCAGGAATGTGCCAGATGTCCTTGACATTAGCTTGAGATAAACCAGGTACATTCCAGCTTGGATGAGGTCACTTTTGTCCTGAACGTAATCTACACCCCTCCTTCAGACACAAATTGTGAGGATCCACTGGTCTCGTTGGCATTCAGGACCATGCTTCTGTCTGCAATCTTGGATCTGCCTGCCTCTTCCTTCAGTTCCACGGCGCATTTAAATCAGTTCTTATACACTAGCACCAGCTTTTTCTGGAACCGTATACTATTGGAATCAATTAATCAGCAAGTATTTATACAATATCCACTGTGTGTTCTGAGCTGTGCTGCAGAAATAGAAGCCAGCATAATCTAGTCCTCAGGAAGTTTATACATGGATTAAGGTGATAAAATATAAGACATAAATATTCAATGAAACATCAAGATAAAACATAGCTAAGGGCTAAATACAGAGAAAGTGGGGGACAATGGAGACTGAAGTGTCAACATGGGTCAAGGCACAGTAGGGATTTGGACTGGCAAAGGTGTTAAAGACAGAGGAACAGCATGGGCAAAGGTCAGGAATAAACATGACATGCTGTGGGGGCAGTAGAGACCAATTTCTTAAAAACTGTGTATCTTGTAGAGAACAAATGGAAATACAGCAGAAAAGAGGAACCGATGCAAAAAATTTTAGATTTCACCTCAAAATGGTACTGGATCCAAGAACAAGTGTTGATAAGAATGTGAGAAACAGGAATCTTCTACTTACTGTGGGTGGGATTTCAATAGTGTAGCCTTTTGGGAAAAATGCCTTGCAGTTTCTCAAAAACTTGAATATAGTTACTATTTGACTGAATTCCACTCTTATGATTGTACTAACCAGATATGAAACATATGTTCACACAAAAACTGGTACACAAATTTTCATGGCAGCATTGTTTATAATAACCCCTAGTGGAAACAATCCAAATGTCCATCAATCGGATGAATGGACAGATAAAAGCCACTAAAAGGGATGCTATTTGGCATGCAACCAAAGTACAGATGCATGCTACAACATCGATGAGCCTTTAAGATTCAGTATTAGGCTACGTAAGTCATAAAAGGCCATATATTGTATGGTTCCATTCATGTGAAATGTTCGGAGATGTCCAGAAGGTAGATTAGTGGTTATTTAGAGATGGAAGTATGGGGGCACCCAGGGAGTAATAAAAGTATGAAGTTTCTTTTTGATGTGATTCTAAAAGGGACTGTAGTCATGAGTGCACAACTCTATAAATATACAAAAAATACTCAATTTAGCAATTTACATGAGTAAATTGTATGGTATCTGAACTATATTTCAATAAAGCTGTTTTTTTAATAGAAAGCATGGAAGAGTATTTAGAAAATCCAAATATGATTTCATTGGTGGAGCTCACATTCAGCAGTAGGCAGGGACTTGGATAACAAGGTCAGCTCTATGATACCTGCCATTAGAATGTGACCAATGACACATGGCAAGTTTAGCTTCAGAGGGGGCAGTGAGATAAATAACAGGTAGAAGCAAAAAGGTAGAAATTAAGACATCTTATCCAGAAAAGGAAGCACCCTGAAATCTGTGTGGCTAGAAACCAAGGTTGAGAAGGACCTGGTTTAAGAGTGGGATGGTGGAGACACATGTAATGCTTGCGGCGATCCAGGAGGCCATAATAGGAAAAGTGGGTCACAATGAATGAGCCTGGTCTCCATGCATGGCTTGTATTTCCTCACTCTTGGGGGGCTTTCTGTTATTCTTTATTTTTAATCCACTTCACTGAGGCATTACATGCGTAGGATCACGTGTACCCATTTAAGTGTAGAGTTCTGAGCTGGGACAAATGTATATGCCTCCGTAACTACCGATGCCATCACCCCACTTGGTGCCCCTCACAAGTCAATCTCTACCCCTTCACAGCCCAAGACCACCACCGAACTGCTTTTTTCCTGTCCTTGAAGGTAGAATATCACATAAATGGAATCAGGTAGCATACATTCATTTTTTCTTCTTTTTTTGAGTCTGAATTCTTTTACTCTTGGTCTGTATTTGCCTTTACATTTGACATTTCCTCCAAGGAATGGATCCTAGATCCTTCTCCATAGCTACAAAGCTTATATATATTCTTTCTTTTTTTTTAAGAGAGAAAGAGAGAGGGAGAAACGGAGAATCAATTTTATTTATTTTTCACCTGTTTTTCCCCCCAACACTTAGTTGTGTACGGGGTGCTGGGATTCGAACCCAGGCCATTGCACATACAAGGCAAGCACTCTACTGCTGAGCCACCTCTGCAGCCCAAGATTATTCTTAAGACCCACCTTGCACGTCTTTTGTTGTTGTTGTTTTGGGGCAGTACTGGGGACTGGGGATTGAACACAGGGGTGCTCTACCACTGAGCTATATCCCCAGTCCCCACACCTCCCCCTACCTTTGTGGAGACAGGGCCTGGAGGAGTTGCTGAGATTGTCTTCAATCTTGCTATCCTCCTGCCTCAGCCTCCAGAGTTCCTGGGATTTACATGAATTTACATAAATTGCATGAATAATTCAGAATGTCTGCCCTTAAAGTTCGGTAGCATTGCCAATGCATTGCTATTATTATTTTTTTCTGTGGTGGAATCAGTCTGTTTTGCCTCCATCTAGCAGAGGGAGGAGACACAAAGAATGTATTGAGGTGGTCTGAGGATTTGTTCAAGGAAAAG
>PVKS010048580.1:0-12352 GCA_004027875.1 Aplodontia rufa | reverse complement strand
CAATATGGATAGCCTCAATAAGAGTAAGAGATGCACTCTTTGTTGGTGCAGGAGGTAGATACTGAGGGGTAGCATGATGTTTCTGGGAGTCTTAGTTTGTGCTTGGTACCTTCCCTTGTGATCCAGGTAGGGATGCGTGTCTCTGAGTTGGGGAGTGCTTAGGGGTGTTGGGAAGGCCATTGCAGATTGGTTGAAGTATTTTGTGGGAATCATGAAGAGATTGGTTTCCAGGGCACCTGAGCATTGTATTCAAGTAATGTGTTGAAGGTTTGAAATGCATTTTAAATATAGAGAGCATGTACTACTCCTTACATTTTACCAAAGCCCATATCCTCCTATTGGTAGGTGTGTGACTTTATTAAACTGTATTTCTAATTTATGGTGATTTTGACATTTTACCTTTACTTATTTCAAAGTTAGATAACTATTTAATCTTAGATATAGTGTGTGTGAGTGTGTGGGGGAAAGCTCAAAAGAGTGTGCTTCCACAAAGATAAGGATTCCTTGAGCTGAACGATCAAAATGTGACCCTGAAGACTTTTTGTAACACTACCTTTTTCTTGTTCATTCTTTCCATTTTGACCCATAACCAGAGGTCCCTCCACTGCTATGTGTCTCCATGGTGTGCAACATGACATTTTGGTGACGATATGCGGTATCCTGTGTGCAATATGTATTCAGGCTCAAGGCCTCTGAGTCCGTTGAGTTTGCCTTAAAAATGTTGGAGATCCATAAAAAACCGAGACTGCTAAGTGGTTGTCATTTTTTTCTGTCTGTTTCCATTTGAGTGACTTCAGCAAACTTTTGATTGTGGCAAAACAGAAGATTTTCTATATGCATGTACGTAGAATATTCAACAATTGTAATGATCATTTGTCTTAGTTCTTACTCATCCTTCATTGGAAGATGGAACACAACTGCTCATTTGACTTTCCTGCGTCTTTATTACACTTGTGAATTTTGATGCTGGGACCCAAGCTAGGCAGGTGTAGCTGGAGGTGTGTTTTCCACAAGCCAACTCTGCTCCTTGGCCATGGAGCTTGGCCAAAGGCTCTGCAGATATCTCGGAGGAAATCCAAGCAGGGAGGCCTGTTGTCTGCGAAGGTTTAATTTCTGAGAATCTCACCATTTGCCCCAGGTCTTTCAAATGGTTAAGACTTAATTACCAAGGTAATGGCATTAGCAGGAGAAACCTTTGAAATGGAGTTAGATTATGACAGAATGTCCCTCACAGATCGACCACAAGGAGGGCATGTGTGTGAAGCAAGGAGAGGGCTGAGGATGCCAGGAGAGGTGCTGGTTTCAGAAGTAATATGGGTAGCCTCAAGAAGAGAAGGAGAGGCACACTTTGTTGGTGCAGGAGGTAGAGACTGAGGGGTAGCATGATGTTTCTGGGAGTCTTTGTTTGTGCTTGGTACCTTCCCTTGGCATCCAAGTAGGGATGGGTGTCTCCGAGTCAGGGAGGTGTGCGGGGGTGTTGGACAGGCCATTCATGTTGGTGGAAGTATTTTGTGGGAAGCGTAAAGAGACCGGTGTCCAGGGCACCTGAGCTTTGTTTTCAAGAATGTGTTGAAGGCTTGAATTGCATTATCAATATGGAGAGCATGTACTGCTCCTTATATTTTACCAAATCCATATCTTCCTATTGCTAGGTGTGTGACTGTATTAAACTGTATTTCTAATTCATGGTGATTTTGACACTTTACCTTCTCTTTCTTACAAGATAGGTAACGATTTAATCTTTGATATATTGTGTACGGGTGTGTGGAAACGCGCACACGCGTGTGGTTCTACTCAGCTAAGGATTCCTTGAGTTGAACGATAAAAATGTGGCCCTGAAGACTTTTTGTAACACTACCTTTTTCTTGTTCATTCTTTCCATTTTGACCCAAACGAGAGGTTCCTCCACTGCTATGTCAGCACGGTTAGCAACATGAGATTTTCGTAAGGATATGCGATATCCTGTAAGCAATATATATTAAGGCTCAATTTTTCCAAGTCCGTTGAGTGTTCCTTACAAATGTGGGAGATCCCTAAGAAACCTAGTCTGTTAAGTGGTTGTCTTTTTTTCTGTTTGTTTCCACTTGAGGGACTTCAGCAATCTTTTGGTTGTGGCAAAACAGAGGATTTTCCTATATGCATATATGTGGAATATTCACCAACTTTAATGATCATTTGTCTTAGTTCTTACTCATCATTCATTGGGAGATGGAGCACAATTGCTCATTTGGATTTACTGGGTAGTTATTACACGTGTTAATTTTGATGCTGGGACCGAAGCCAGGGAGGTTTAGCGGGAGGTGTGTTTTCCACAATCCAACTCAGCTTCTTGGCCATGGAGCTTGTCCAAAGGCTCTGCAGATATCTCGGGGAAATCCAGTCAGGGAGGCCTGATATCTCCGAAGGTTTTGTTTCTGAGAATCTCACCATTTGCCCTGGGTCTTTCAAATGGTGAAGACTTAATTATCAAGGTAATGGTATTAGCAGGAGGAACCTTTGAAATGGAGTTACTTCATGACAGAATGCCCCTCACGGATTGACCACAACCCTTCCAGACAAAAACTGAGGGCATATGAAGTTATTCCTTGCACTTTGAGTACACTCAAGCAGCATGTATGTTCAAAAACAGAAAGCTCACAGAAATTCAGCAGGCACCCCTGCCTGGCCATGATTTGATGTTGGAATTCCCTGCTTGCAAATCCATGAGGAGTAAATGTCCACTGGGTGAAAGCCAGGCAATCTAAGGAACAGTGCTATTGCATGTGAGTGAGGTGAGTGTTTGAAATGGAGAGTAAGAGATGATGGAGAGAAGAGAGGGGATTTGTGGGCCCACTGGAAGTTGCAGCTGTAGCACCTGCTGGTGGTGTCAGGGTGAAACAAAGTAACTACACATGCATCAACCTTTTGTTTTCTTCATGGAGCAATGTGATCATGCATGGAAAGACAGAGATGGGAAAGGTGGGACAAGAGAGATGAGAAAGTTTAGAAATCAAGAGTTGTGGCTTGGTCCTGGGACCACAGGTACGTGGGTGAACACAATACATGGACAGATGACAACAGATGTGGGGCAGAAGAGTGTCAAAAGAATATTTGTCATTAAGATGAGCAACCCTTCAACAGTAGTAGAAAGTGATCACGATGCAGGTGTGAGTCTCCCAATGGGTCCTATAGCTCTATGCATGTTCGGAAGAGTGTTTACTCCACAATTATGCGAATAATTAACAGAGAGATTTCAAGATTTTTCTCAGGAAATAATGTAAGCCAAGCACCACAGTCTTTTCTGAGTTAGGGTGATTTCCCTGGGTCAAGTCTGCTGCAAACTTCTTCAAAAATCACAGAACTTGGCCACTCCACACTGCTTCCCTTTCCGTCCATAGCAGGTGCCCTCAGTGTTCATCTGCACTCACCTCCAATGTATGGAACCAGTATGGAATCCATGTATCTCATAGATTGAAATTCCTTCCTCTAAGGTGGCTGTGAACTTCAACACTGCCTTAGGCGCAGCCTTGCTCAGTGCACCTGTCATTGCTGTCCAGGCCCCAATGCTTCGGGGATTCTTGGATCACGGTCTAAGCTCCAAGCACCACTTTCGTAAGTTTTCCCCCATTTCTTCCAACTTCCCTGAATCTGCCTTACAGCCAGAATCTTTTGGGTAACCTGAAAGTCTCCGATACCTGCAAAGCTTTTGTGCCCTTCAGAGAAACCTGAGGGGCGAATATCCCAAAAGACCCTGTGAGCATCTCTGAGCGCTGTAGCGTGTATAACTTAAAATGCTGAGTGCAATCAAGGGTGTGTGTATTTCTGTTCTGATTTTTCCTATTTCCATTGAGACAGGGGGGTGGAACCCATGCCAGTCACAGGCCAAACCCCTCGCCCCAAGCCATTGTGGCCCTGCCCATGGCCAAACCCTCGGATGTCCAGTGGGCCCTAGGCACTCAAGTCAGGGCATGTGGATCAAGCGCTTTCTGAAAGTGGAGGGATTTCATCCAGGAGGCTTCAGAAGACCCGGCGGCATGGAAGAGGACATGCTACTGCTGTCTTCAGTGTCCCGCAAAACTAAAGAACAGAATGTTGACACTGGAAGCAGTGGGGAGGGCAGACCGGGCACCTCTTTTTCTTACTTCACTGGTGAGTTTTCCAATGTTCCCGGCCATGGCCTTGCGAGGGTGGCAGTCCCCCTTGCATGTGGCTGGCCCAACCAGGCCTTCAGTAGGCGAATTTGACCTACCTGGCTTCCAAGGGCAGACCTACAGGGTCTTGGGGAGCCTCTCAAAAGGTAGGGAAGCTCCAGTGTGGGCAAGGGATAGGGGAGGGCTTGTGATTCCTGGTCAGGGAAGGCCTTTGTGGACCAGGAACTGTTGCTGGGTGTGGGATGAATGACTTGAGCATTGAGGACACAAGTTCAGGCAGTGGATTTTAGTGCAGGGTCTACTGCAGCACAGGCATATTGCATGATTTTGCAAGGTGTACCTGCAAGTGGGCAGGAATGGCCCTCGATTGTTCAAACAGCAGCTTTCCATGCAAGGTTGGGATGTATAGAGGAAGAGGCATCCCAAACCTGGACAGGTGTGCTGCACTGCTGCCCCTGACTTGTGACTTATTTGTGGACGCTGGATATTTTTGGCCTCCTGAAGCATGGCTGCGTTGACCTGGTTGGAGCCTGGACTTGTGTGCACCCGTAGCCAGGGCTGCAGTCCTCTAAGGCTGGGCGCAGCATCAGGTACTGAGGCTTTCAGTGTGCCCAGAGGTAAAGGGAGGGCATAAGAGTGAAGCTAGAAGAGGGCTGAGGAGGCCAGGAGAGGTGCTTGCTTCAGAGTCAGTATGAATAGCCTCAATAAGAGTAAGAGAGGCACTCTTTGTTGGTGCACGAGGTAGAGACTGAGGGGTAGCATGATGTTTCTGGGAGTCTTAGTTTGTGCTTTGTACCATCCCTTGTGATCCAGGTAGGGATGGGTGTCTCTGAGTTGGGGAGTGTGCAGGGGTGTTGGAAAGGCCATTGCAGATTGGTTGAAGTATTTTGTGGGAATCGTGAAGAGATTGGTTTCCAGGGCACCTGAACATTGTTTTCAAGAAATGTGTTGAAGGCTTGAATTGCATTTTTAATATAGAGAGCATGTGCTACTCCTTACATTTTACCAAAGCCTATATCCTCCTATTGGTAGGTGTGTGACTGTATTAAACTGTATTTCTAATTCATGGTGATTTTGACATTTTACCTTTACTTATTTCAAAGTTAGGTAACGATTTAATCTTAGATATAGTGTGTGTGAGTGTGTGGGGGAGCACTCAAAAACCTGTGTTTACACACAGCTAAAGATTCCTTGAGCTGAACGATCAAAATGTGGCCCTAAAGACTTTTTGTAACACTACCTTTTTCTTGTTCATTCTTTCCATTTTGACCCATAACCAGAGGTCCCTCCACTGCTATATGTCGCCACGGTGTGCAACATGACATTTTGGTGATGATATGCGGTATCCTGGGTGCAATTTGTATTCAGGCTCAAGGCCTCTGAGTCCGTTGAGTTTGCCTTAAAAATGTGGGAGGTCCGTAAAAAGCCGAGTCTGCTAAGTTGTTACTTTCTTTTCTGTCTGTTTCTATTTGAGTGACTTTGGTTTTGGCAGAACAGAGGATTTTCCTATATGCACATACGTTTAGTATTGACTAACTGTAATGATCATTTGTCTTAGTTCTTACTCATCCTTTATTGGGAGATGGAACACAATTGCTTATTTGACTTTCCTGTGTATTTATATAAGGAACAGTGTTATTGCACACGAGTGAGGTGAGTGTTTGAAATGGAGAGTAAGAGATGATGGAGAGAAGAGAGGGGATTTGTGGGGCCTCTGCAAGATGCAGCTGTGGCACCTGCTGGTGGTGTCAGGGTGAAACAAAGTAACTACACATGCATCAACCTTTTGTTTTCTTCATGGAGTTTGTGATCATGCATGGAAAGACTGAGATGGGAAAGTTGGGACAAGAGAGATGAGAAAGTTTTGAAATCAAGAGTTGTGGCTGGGTTCTGGGATCGCAGGTACGTGAGTGAACACACTACTTGGACAGATAACAACGGAAATGGTTCAGAAGAGTGTCAAGAGAAGATTTGTCATTAGGATAAGCAAACCTTCAATAGGAGTAGATAGAGATCACAATGCAGGTGTGTGTTTCCCAATGGGTCCAATAGCTGGATGTATGTTTGGAAGAGTATTTAATCTATAAATATGCGAATAATGAAAAGAGGGAGTTCAAGAATTTTTTCAGGAAATGATGTAAGCCAAGCACCACAGTCTTTCCTGAGTTTGGCCTGGTCTCTCTGGGTCATTTCTGCTGCAAACTTCTTCAAAAATCTCAGAACTTGGCCACTCCACACTGTTTCCCTTTCAGTCCATAGCAGGCACCCTCAGTGCTCATCTGCACTCACGTCCAATGTATGGACCCAGTATGGAATCCATGTCTCTCATCAGATTGAAATTCCTTCCTCTAAATTGGCTGTGAACTTCAACACTGACTTAGGTGCAGCCTTGCTCAGTGCACCTGTCATTGCTGTCCAGGCCCCAATGCTTCAGGGATTCTTGGCTCCCTGTCTGAGCTCCAAGCACCAATTTCGTAAGTTTGCCCCCATTTCTAACATCTTCCCCGAATCCGCCTTACAGAATGGCCTTCCTGGTGGCCTGAAAGTCTCTGATACCTGCACAAATTTGTGCCCTGTAGAGAACCCTGAGGGGCGACTATCCCAAAAGACACTGCGAGCATCTCTGAGCGCTGTAGCATGTATGATTTGAAATGCTGAATGCAATCAGGGAGGTGTGCATTGAAGTTCTGATTTCTCCTTTTCCCATTGAGACAGGGGGTGGAACCCATGCCAGTCACAGGAAACACCCCTCACCCCAATCCATGTGGCCCCGCCCATGTTCACACCCTCGGATGTCCAGTGGGCCCTAGGCCCTCAAGTCAGGGCACATGGAACAAGGGCTTTTTGAAAGTGGGGCGGTTTCATCCAGGAGGCTTCAGAAGAAGACACAGAGGCATGGAAGAGGACATGCTTCTGCTGTCCTCAGTGTCCCGGAAAACTAAAGAACAGAATGTTGACACTGGAAGCAGCGGGGAAGTGCACACCGGGATCCTCTTTCTTGTTACTTCACTGGTGTGTTTTCCAAAATTCCCTGCTGTGGCCTTGCGAGTGTGGGAGACCCCCTTGCATGTGGCTGTCCCAACCAGGCCTGCAGTTGGCGAATTTGACCTACCTGGCTTCCAAGAGCAGACCTACAGTGTCTTGGGGAGCCTAGGCAAAAGTTGGGGAAGCTCCAGTGTGGGCAAGTGATGGTGGAGGGCATGTGGTTCCTGGTCAGGGGAGGCCTTTGTGGACAATGAAAAGTTGCTGGGTGCGGGATGGATAGCTTGAGCATTGAGGACACAAGGTCAGGCAGTGGTTGTTGGAGCAAGGGCTACTGCAGCAGAGGCACATTGCATGATTATGCAAGGTGTACCTGCAAGGGGGCAGGAATGGCCCTCGATTTTTCACACAGCAGCTTTCCATGTAAGGTTGGGATGTATAGAAGAAGAGGCATCCCAAACCTGGACTGGTATGCTGCACTGCTTTCCCTGACTCCTTGTCTTATTTTTGGACGCTGGAAGTCCTTGGCCTCCTGATGCATGGTTGCGTTGACCTGCTTGGAGCCTGGACTTGTGTGCGCCAACACCAGGGCTGCCGTCCTGTGAGGTCAGTCCCAGCATCAGGTAGTGATGCCTGCAGTGTGTCCAGAGGTAGAGGGAATGCATGTGAGTGAAGGTAGGAAAGGGCTGAGGAGGCCAGGAGAGGTGCTGGGTTCAGAGGCGATATGGATAGCTTCAATAAGAGTAAGAGAGGCACTCTTTGTTGGTGCATGAGGTACAGACTGAGGAGTAGCATGATGTTTCTGGGAGTCTTAGTTTGTGCTTGGTACTTTCCCTTGGGATCCAGGTAGGGATGGGTGTCTCTGAGTTGGGGAGTGTGCAGGGGTGTTGGAAAGGCCATTGCAGATTGGTTGAAGTATTTTGTGGGAATCGTGAAGAGACTGGTTTCCAGGGCACCTGAACATTGTTTTCAAGAAATGTGTTGAAGGCTTGAACTGCATTTTTAATATAGAGAGCATGTGCTACTCCTTACATTTTACCAAAGCCTATATCCTCCTATTGGTAGGTGTGTGACTGTATTAAACTGTATTTCTAATTCATGGTGCTTTTGACATTTTACCTTTCCTTATTTCAAAGTTAGGTAACGATTTAATCTTAGATATAGTATGTGTGATTGTGTGGGGGAGTGCTCAAAAACAGCTAAGGATTCCTTGGGCTGAACGATCAAAACGTGGCCCTAAAGACTTTGTGTAACACTACCTTTTTCTTGTTCATTCTTTCCATTTTGACCCATAACCAGAGGTCCCTCCACTGCTATGTGTCGCCACGGTGTGCAACATGACATTTTGGTGATGATATGTGGTATCCTGTGTGCAATTTGTATTCAGGCTCAAGGCCTCTGAGTCCGTTGAGTTTGCCTTAAAAATGTGGGAGGTCCGGAAAAGCCGAGTCTGCTAAGTTGTTGCTTTTCGTCTGTCTGTTTCCATTTGAATGACTTCAGTAAACTTTGGTTTTGGCAGAACAGGGGATTTTCCTATATGCACATATGTTTAATATTGACTAACTGTAATGATCATTTGTCTTAGATCTTACTCATCCTTTATTGGGAGATGAAACACAATTGCTTATTTGACTTTCCTGTGTATTTATTACACTTATTAATTTTGATGCTGGGGCCCAAGCTAGGGAGGTGTAGCTGGAGGTGTGTTCTCCACAAGCCAACTCTGCTCCCTGGCCATGGAGCTTGGCCAAATTCTCTGCAGATATCTGGGAGGAAATCCAAGCAGGGAGGCCTGGTGTCTCCGAAGGTTTAGGTTCTGAGAATCTCATCATTTGCCCCGGGTCTGTCAAATGGTTAAGACTTAAGTACCAAGGTAATGGCATTAGCAGGAGGAACCTTTGAAGTGGAGTGAGTTCATGACACAATATTCCTCACGGATCAACCACAAGACTTCCAGAAGAAAACTGAGGGCATAGGAAGCTTTTCCGTGCACTTTGAGTATACTCAAGCAGCATGCATGTTCAAAAGCAGAAAGCTCACGGAAATTCACCAGGCACCCATATTTGGCCATGATTTGATGTTGCAATTCCCTGCTTGCAAATGCCTGAGGAGTAAATGTCCACTGGGTGCAAGCCAGGTGATCTAAGGAACAGTATTATTGCACGCGAGTGAGGTGAGTGTTTGACATGGAGAGGAAGAGATGATGGAGAGAAGAGATGGGATTTGTGGGCCACTGGAAGATGCAGCTGTAGCACCTGCTGGTGGTGTCAGGGGGAAACAAAGTAACTACACATGCATCAACCTTTTGTTTTCTTCATGGAGGTATGTGATCATGCATGGAAAGACTGAGATGGGAAAGGTGGGACAAGAGAGATGAGAAAGTTTTGAAGTCAAGTGTTGTGGCTTGGTCCTGGGACCGCAGGTACATGGGTGAACACACTATGTGGACAGATGACAACGGATGTGGTTTAGAAGAGTGTAAAGAGAAGATTTGTCGTTAGGATATGCAAACCTTCAACAGGAGTAGATAGAGATCACGATGCAGGTGTGTGTTTCCCAATGGGTCCAATAGCTGGACGTATGTTTGGAAGAGTGTTTACTCCAAAAATATGGGAAAAAAGAAAAGAGGGAGTTCAACAATTTTTTCAGGAAATGATGTAAGCCAAGCACCACAGTCTTTCCTGAGTTTGGCCTGGTCTCCCTGGGTCATTTCTTCTGCAAACTTCTTCAAAAATCACAGAACTTGGCCACTCCACACTGTTTCCCTTTCAGTCCATAGCAGGCACCCTCAGTGCTCATCTGCACTCACGTCCAATGTATGGACCCAGTATGGAATCCATGTCTCTCATCAGATTGAAATTCCTTCCTCTAAATTGGCTGTGAACTTCAACACTGACTTAGGTGCAGCCTTGCTCAGTGCACCTGTCATTGCTGTCCAGGCCCCAATGCTTCAGGGATTCTTGGCTCCCTGTCTGAGCTCCAAGCACCAATTTTGTAAGTTTGCCCCCATTTCTAACATCTTCCCTGATTCCGCCTTACAGAATGGCCTTCTGAGTAGCCTGAAAGTCTCTGATACCTGCACAGCTTTTGTGCCCTTTAGAGAACCCTGAGGGGCGACTATCCCAAAAAACACTGTGAGCATCTCTGAGCGCTGTAGTGTGTATGACTTAAAATGCTGAGTGCAATCAGGGGAGTGTGCATTGATGTTCTGATTTGTTTTTTTCCCATTGAGACAGGGGGTGAATCCCAAGCCAGTCACAGGTCACACCCTTCGCCCCAAGCCACTGTGTCCCTGCCCATGGCCACACCCTCGGATGTCCAGTGGGCCCTAGGCCCTCAAGTCAGGGCCCTTGGAACAAGTGGTTTTCGAAATTGAGAGGGATTTCATTCAGGAGGCATCAGAAGAAGACCCAGCGGCATGGAAGTGGACATGCTTCTGCTGTCCTCAGTGTCCCGGAAAACTAAAGAACAGAATGCTGACACTGGAAGAAGCGGGGGAGGGTACACCGGGATCCTCTTTCTTGTTACTTCACTTGTGTGTTTTCCAAAATTCCCTGCCGTGGCCTTGTGAGGGTGGGAGATCCCCTTTCATGTGGCTGGCCCAAACAGGCCTGCAGTTGGCGAATTTGACCTACCTGGCTTCCAAGAGCAGACCTACAGTGTCTTGGGGAGCCTCGGCAAAAGTTGGGGAAGCTCCAGTGTAGGCAAGTGATGGGGGAGGGCTTGTGGTTCCTGGTCAGGGGAGGCCTTCGGGGACCAGGAAAAGTTGCTGGGTGTGGGATGGAAGGCTTGAGCATTGAGGACACAAGGTCACGCAGTGGTTATTTGTGCAGGGGCTACTGCAGCAGAGGCACGTTGCATGATTTTGCAATGTGTACCTGCAAGGGGGCAGGAATGGCCCTCGATTTTTCACACAGCAGCTTTCCATGCAAGGTTGGGATGAATAGAGGAAGAGGCATCCCAAACCTGGACTGGTGTGCTGCTCTGCTTTCCCTGACTCCGTGTCTTATTTGTGGACGCTGGAAGTTTTTGGCATCCTGAAGCATGGCTACGTTGACCTGGTTGGAGCCTGGATTTGTGTGTGCCCGTAGCCAGGGCTGCCGTCCTGTGAGGTAGGTCCCAGCATCAGGTAGTGAGGCCTGCAGTGTGCCCAGAGGGAGAAGGAATGCATGTGAGTGAAGCAAGGAGAGGGCTGAGGAGGCCAGGAGAGGTGCTGGGATCAGAGGCGATATGGATAGCCTCAATAAGAGTAAGAGAGGCACTCTTTGTTGGTGCAGGAGGTAGAGACTGAGGGGTAGCATGATGTTTCTGGGAGTCTTAGTTTGTGCTTGGTACCTTCCCTTGGGATCCAGGTAGAGATGGGTGTCTCTGAGTTGGGGAGTGTGCAGGGGTTTTGGAAAGGCCATTGCAGGTTGGTTGAAGTAATTTGTGGGAAGCATAAAGAGACCGGTGTCCAGGCCACCTGAGCATTGTTTTCAAGAAATGTGTTGAAGGCTTGAATTGCATTTTCAATATAGAGAGCATGTGCTACTCCTTACATTTTACCAAAACCCATATCCTCCTATTGGTAGGTGTGTGACTATATTAATTTGTATTTCTAATTCATGGTGATTTTGACATTTTACCTTTTCTTATTTCAAAGATAGGTAACGATTTCATCTTAGATACAGTGTGTGTGAATGTGTGAACATCGCGCAAAAGCGTGTGCTTCCACACAGCTAAGGATTACTATAGCTGAACGATCAAAATGTGGCCCTAAAGACTTTTTGTAACACTACCTTTTTCTTGTTCATTCTTTCCATTTTGACCCATAACCAAAGGTCCCTCCACTGCTATATGTCGGCACGGTGTGCAACATGACCTTTGGCGACAATATGCGGTATTCTTTGCAAAATGTATTCAGGTTCAATTCCTCTGAGTCCGTTGAGTTTGCCTTAAAAATGTGGGAGATCCGTAAAAAAACGAGTCTGCTAAGTAGTTGCTTTTTTTTCTGTCTGTTTCCATTTGAGTGATTTCAACAAACTTTTGATTGTGGCAGAAGAGAGGGTTTTCCTATATGCATATACGTGGAATATTCACTAACTTTGATGATCATTTGTCTTAGTTCTTACTCATCCTTCATTGGAAGATGGAACAGAATTGGTCATTTGACTTTCCTGTGTATTTAGTACACTTGTTAATTTTGATGCTGGGACCCAAGCTAGGGAGGTGTAGCTGGAGGTGTGTTTTCCACAAGCCAA
>PVKS010048579.1:0-12353 GCA_004027875.1 Aplodontia rufa | reverse complement strand
AAAAAAAAAAAAACAATTCTAAAACTTGTGTGGAACCATAAAACAAAATAGAAAGGAAACAAAAACAAAACAAAGTCTTGGCTAACCGAAGCAATCTTGAGCCAGAAGGAACAAAGCAGGAGGTATCATGCCCCCTGACTTTAAAACGTACTACTGCAGAACTGCAGGAATCAAAACAACTAACATCAAAAAAGATAGAGACCAACGGAACAGAATCTGAGAGCCTCAAAGTGAACACATGCGTCTACACCCATTCGATGTTCCAAACACAGGCGCAAGAACGCACAGTGAAAGCCGGGTGGGGTGGTGCCCGCCTGCAATCCCAGCAGCATGGGAGGCTGAGGCAGGAGGATCGCAAGTTCAAGGCCAGCCTCAGCATCTTAGCAAGGGCCCTAAGCAACTTAGCGAAACCCTGTTGCAAAATAAATAAACAAATAAATAAAAGGCTGGCAGTGCGGCTCAGTGGTTAAGCACCCCAGGGTTCAATCCCCAGTACCGGGGGGGGGGAAAAATAGGGAGGGAGAAGAAGGAACTTCTGGGGTGCTTTTGTTTTGCAGTACTGAGGATTGGACCCGGGCTTTATTTTTTATTTTGAGACAGGGTGTTGCTAAATTGCTGAGGCTGGCCTTGAACTTGCGATCCTTTCTCCTCGTCCTCTGGAGTCTCTGAGATTTCGGGTGCAGTACAGTGACGGTAGGTAACCAAGATGTTCTACGTATTTCAAACAGAAGAAAGGGTCTTGGAAGTTTCACCCGAAAGAAGTGGGAAACGTTGGAGGCATAGGTGTCTGTCCTGATTTAAATGTCACACAAGGCGGGCTGGAGCGGTGGCTCCGCGGTTTTGGCGCTTGCCTGGCATGCTCAAGGACGAGAGTTCGAACCCCAGCACCACGCGCACAACAAAGTGTCGGAGCAACGAAGGCCACAGGAAGCTCTAAATAAAATTGCTTCTCTCTTTCTCTGTCTCACTATCCCTCTCTCTAAAAAGGAAAAATAAAGTCACACAATGTAGACGTGAACCGAAGCGTTGAGACCCCATTAAGTGTACAGTTTTTCCGTTTTTATCAGTTAAGAAATTTGAAATTCAAAGAGAAGAATCTCTTTGGAGAAGTGAAACACTCTCCCAGTCCACTTCCTCCTGGTGGTTGTGGTTGTTTCCCGGATCCTGGTTCCCTCTGATGGAGCTGCTCCTCTGCAGAGAGCTCAGGAGATTTTCCAGGGTCTCAGCCTGGGCATGGGCCTGGCTGCCTGCTCCAGGGTGTGGGCTGGAGGGGAGTCGCAGGCTTTGGGTTCCAGGGCACAGGGGAGAGGTGAACCTGGCTGAGCCTTGACTTCTCCTTGCTGATCTCTGTAGTGTGAATCCCAGGAAGGTAAGAGAGCGTGCGGCCAGGTTGCACGGGAGGTTAGAAGGCACCCTGCGCACAGCTCAGAGTTCCTCCTCCAAAGTCAGCGGCTCAGGCAGGCCGGGCGCGGGGTGCACGCCTGTAATCCCAGCAGCTCAGGAGGTAGAGGCAGGACGACCCGAAATCCAAAACCAGCTTTGGCAACTTAGCAAGGCCCTAAGCAACTTAGCGAGACCCTGTCTCAAAGTAAAAATAAAAAAGGAAGAGCCGGGAGTGTGGCTCAGTGGTTAAGCACCATGGGTTCAATCCCTGGTACCAAAACAAAGAGAAAAATATAACAAAGTCGCTGCTCACTGGGCCACACACCCCAGGGCCAGAGCTGCGTGAAGCAGCAAAGGGATTTGGCTTGGAAGGTCCAAATCCACCTTCCTGAGGAGCTGCTGGGCCACAGCTACCCGCACCGTCCTGGGTCCCGGGTTGAGGGTGGTCAGAGGCCAACTGGGAAGAAGAAGGAGGTCTTCTGGGGGGCGCTGCAGCCCGCTGCTCTCGCTCCAAGCAAAGCTTCTGTTTTATCTGCTGTGCACCCAACAGTTGACCACCATTACCCTGGAAGCTTCTAGGCTCCTGGTTTGAAGAACTTTCCCAAGGGCTTCACTTAGTGTCTGATTCTGAAGCCACCCAGAATCAGCAATGAAAGGGATGGAAGAGGAGAGCAATGGTGAGTGCAGTAAGGGGACAAGCAGAGGAAGAGCAACGTGGCCCAGATGCAGATCTGCATCAAAGGGCCCCTACCGCATAAAAAAAAAAAAAATACGCTGGTCTCTACCATTACTTATTAATTAAAGAGCAGTAACTTTACAACAGAAAAATGTGGTGAACCCCACCTTAACCAAATGACTGCCCTTCACATGATCAGTTACAGGGGAGTAGTTAACATCACGGACCTCCTGATAAGACTCTGTGAGGAGGAGGCGCACACCTGTAATCCCAGCAGCTTGGGAGGCTGAGACAGGAGGACTGTGAGTTCGAGGCCAGCCTCAGCAACTTCGTGAGACCCTGTCTCAGAATAAAATAGAAAAAGGTCTGGGGATGCGGCTCAGTGGTTAAAGTGCCTCTGGGTTCAATCCCTAGTACAAAAAATAATTCTCTGAGGACACATTCTTTTTTTGTTCTTTTTAAGAAAGACGGACAGTGAAAGAGAAAGAGAGAATCAATCTCACTCAGCCCTTCATGTGGCCCTTGTTACTCTGACACTCGGCCCTGTACGTGGTGCTGGGGTCTGAACCCACATCCCCACGCGTGCCAGGAAAGCATCATAACCGCCCAGCCCTCGCTCCAGCCCCTGAGGACATATTTTTAGTAAGTTTTCCTGCCAAAAATGCACAGTCTGGGGGCTGGAGCAGTGGCTCGGTGATTACAGTGCTTGCCTGGCTTGTGCGAGGACACAGGTTCAAACCCCAGCATTAATGAAGTGTTGGAGCAACAAACGCCAAATGAAAAACTAAAAATGGATTCTCTCTTTCTTTCTCTGTCTCTCACTGTCCTTCTCTCTTTAAAAAAAAAAAATGCACAGTCTGAATTACTGGGAAGGAAGTATCAGGTTCACTCAAACTGAGGAACAGTAGGCAAAATAATTAGCCTGTACCTTTAAAAATGCCAAGGTCAGGCTGGGCTCGGCGGTGCATGCTGGCAATCCCAGTGATTTGGGAGGCTGAGACAGGAGGATTGCAAGTTTGAGAACAGCCTCAGTAATTGAGTGAGACTCTAAACTGCTTAGTGAGACCCTGTCTCACATTTTTATTTTATTTTTTAAAGAGAGAAATTCTCTACACTGCTTTCCAGAGGGGCTGTACCAGTCTGCAGCTCCACCAACAGTGTGTTAGTGTGCCTGTCTCTCCACAACCCCTCCAGCATCTATTATTGTTTATTTTCTTCATCTTTGCCACTCTGACTGGCGTCAGGTGATATTTTAATGTGGTTTTCTTTTGCATTTCTCTGATTACTAGAGATTTAGAGCACTTTCTCCTGTATGCATTGCCTTGATCAATGTCCTCTGGTGAGAAGTCTCTATTTAGTTCTTTGGCCCATTTATTGACTGGTTTGTTTGTGTTTTTGTAGTTGAGATTTTTGAGGATTTTGTAGATTGTAGATTGTAGATATGAGGCCCCTGTCTGAGGAATCATAGTCCATGGTTCTCTCCATTTCCGTAGGAAACCTCTTGACTCTCTTGATTGTTTCCTTGGCAGTGCAAAAGCTTTTCAGCTTCATGGCATCCCATTCACTGATTTTTGACTTTACTTCCTTCACTTTAGGAGACACGTTGAGAAAGTTGTTGCTACTCCCAAATGCTGCAGTGTTGGACTTAATTTGTCTTCCAAAGCCCACCGGACGACCCTGCTATTCCACTCCTGGGAATCTTTCCAGGGGATTTAGAATCAGCACATTATACTGACACAGCAATATCTAAGTTCATAGCAGCACAATTGACTATTGCTAGGCTATGGAAACAACCCAGATGTCCCTCACTGGATGAATGGATCCATAAACTGAGGTTCATTTATACCACGGAATTTGACACAGCAATTAGACACAGTGATATTGCAGCCTTTGAAGGTAAACGGATGGCTATGGAAGAGATCGTGCTGAGTGAAGTTTGCCAAACCCAGAGAGTCAAGGGCCGAATGTCTCCACTCATCTGTGGAGGCTGGAGCCAGACCCTGGCCATTGAGAAAGGAGGTCAACTCTCATATATTAAACCCTGAAAAGGTGTCGTAACACATAACCTAAGGCTTTCATAGAGACGTATTGGGAAGGAGGGAGAGGGGGTTGGGGGGAGAGATAGAGTGGGAAATTGGTGGGGGGCTCTAGGAGGTAAATCTAATTTTCAGAATATACATATATATCATTGTTTTGTTGGAAGCATTTTTGATTGTACAACTAAGTTTCTTTTTTTTAAGTTATTATTTTCTTTCTTTTTTTAAAATTTTTTATTTTTGAACAACCATACAAGTTTTTAACAAAATAATATAAAATGTGTATATATTCTGGATATTGCACTTACCCCCAGGAGTGCCCCCCAACAACTAAATTTCTTAATAAAATAAATAAAATGTACCTTTAAGAAAATTAAAAGAGAAAAAAAAAGAGAGAGAATCAACTTTATTTTTTCATCTGTGTCTTGTTTCTCTGACACTTAGTTGTGTGTGGTGCTGGGGTTTGAACCTGTGTCCTCGCACATGCCAGGCAAGCGCTGTAACTGCTGAGGCCCCTCACACCCTTTTAATATTTTTTTTAATTTTGAAACAGATTCTCATTAAGTTGCCAAGATGAGCCTCAAACTCACACTTCTCCTGCCTTAGTCTCTCGAGTCGCTGGGATTACAGGCGTTTACCACCACGTTCAGCTTCAGCTTGGCACTATTTATTTATTAATCACAATAAACGCATATATGGCTGAAAGAACACCGGTTTTGGGTGCGGTGGTGAACGCCTGCAATCCTGGTGATCTGGGAGGCTGAGGCAGGAGGATGGCAAGTTGGAGGCCAGCTTCAGTAATTTAGAGAGGCCGAAGCAACTTAGCAAGACTCTGTCTAAAAAAACATATATATATATCAGGGCTGAGGATGGTAATGCAGTTTTTTTTTTTTTAAAGAGAGCAAGAGAATAAATTTTTACTTTTTCATCTGATTTTTGTTTTTCCTCCACTTAGTTGAGTGGTGGAACTGGGGTTCAAACCTGGGTCCTCAAGCATGCCAGGTGAGCCCTCTACCTCCCCAGCTCCCCAGTGGTAACGAACTTCTCGGTTCAGTCTCTAGTACCACAAAACCATCTAACCAACCATGCAACAAAACTGAAGGGTCAGAGAAAGAAAAACTGGATGAAAAAAATACAGAACTTGATTCTCTTTCTCACTGGCCTTCTCTTCTTAAAAAAAAAAATAGTAAAAAGGACTGGGGGTGTGGCTCAGTGGTTAAGGCTCCTGGGGGCTCAATTCCTGGTGGTGGTGGGGAACCTTACAGGAGGGAAGGTTTATTTGGCTCATGGTTCCAGAGGTTTAGTCCCCATGGTGAGCTGAGTCCATCCCCTGGTCCCGTGGTGAGAGCATCACGGTGGAAGGGAGTGGTGGAGAAACACTGCTCCCTTCATGGTGGCCTGGAAGCGAGAGAGGGAGGGAGGCAGGAAGGGGCCACAGGGAAGAGTGACCCTTCCAGGACAAACCCACAGGGGCCAGCAGGGGCCACCTCCTCCAGCCAAGCCTGGCCTGGGGACACTTAGCACCCAGTCAGTCCACGCACACTAGGATGGGTCACAGGCAGCTGATCTGATTATTCCCACGTCAGCACAGCAGCTGTGGAGGGGTGGCTCACAGGCCAACCGGAACACACTGGTGAAGCTAATGTGTGCGCTTTCTTCTGCAGACATTATTGTCTTCCATGCTGAGTCTACAAGTGGATTTCAAAGTTGAAAAATCGGTAGAGATGGCTTAGGACCACAGGAACATCACTCCCTACTCAGTCCCTGCAGTTCATTCTGCTGCATCTCACCTCTTGGCCTTTGATTTTCCTGGTGTTCAACTCCTTTGCCCTCCCTTCTTTTCAAGTAACCACAGGGTAATTCTTCTATGCACGTTTTTTAAAGAGAGTCAATTTTTCAGCTAGTTTGCTTTTCTGACATTTAGCTGTGTGTGTGGTGCTGAGGTTCAAACCCAGGTCCTCACGCATGCCTGGCAAGCACCGTAACCACAGAGCCACCACCCCAGCCCCTTGTATGTAGATTTTTAAAGTTCAATCATTATATTAATTTTTTTGTCATGGCAAAATATAAGTGACATCCAATTTACCATCTTAACCATTTTGAAGTGTACAGCTAGGTGGCCCTGAGCACATCTGCATGGTTGTGGGACCACGATCCCTGTGCACCTAGAAATTTCCCATCGTCCCTGCTGTGGTCTGGGTGTAGTTTAGTCATTTAATTATGTCTCCCAGGGTCCCTGTGTTGAAGGTCCGGGTCCCAGGGTAGTGATATTATGAGGTGCAAGCCCTTAAAGGGAATATGGGGCCTTTTTTCCCTTCTCTTCCTGTTCCCTGCCTTTCCTCACTGGTTCAAGACATGATCTTTTGCTGGGGCATGGTGGGGGGGCGGTTGCAAGTTCAAAGCCGGCCTCAGCAATTTAGCAAGACCCTGAGCAATTTACTGAGACCCTGTCTGAAAATAAAAAATAACAAAAGACCTGGCATGTGCGAGCACCTGGGTTCAAACCCCAGCAACACACACACTACTAAGTGTCAGAGAAACAAAGGCCAGATGAAAAATAAATAAAACTGATTATTTCTCTCTTCCTCTCTCTTTCGAAGAGAGAAAGAGAATCAACATGCTCAAACCCAATGGAGTTGTTAAATCTTGGACTCGTTTTGTTTTTTCAAGAGAGGACAGTGAGAGAAAGAGAAAGATATTCATCAATGAATGGATAAATGAAATATGCTATATACGTACAATAGAATATGACTTATGATTTTTTTTGGTACTTGGGTTTGAATGCAGAGTTGCTTTACCACTGAGCCACTTCCCCAGCCCTTTTTATTTTTTATTTTGAGAGAGGGTCTAAGTTGCTTAGGGACTCACTAAATTGCTGAGGCTGTCCTCAAACTTGTGATCCTCCTTCCTCAGCCTCCCAAGTTGCTGGGATTACAGGCGTGCACCACCATGCCCTGACTAGAATACTATTCAATTTTTTTAGGAAATTCTGACACATCATATAACGAAGAAAAACTCAGGACCTTATGTTAAGTGAAACCCAAAGGACAAATATTGACATTAACATAATATCCTGAAAGGACAAGTGAAATGGGGTAAATGGACATATATTGTATGACCCCAATTACACAAGATACGTCTTGCTTTGAAATCTGCTACTTTAGATAAGTAACACATCGGTCACCAGGGAACGGGGATTTATTGTTCAATGGGTGGGTAGCGATTCAGTATGGGATTATGGGATTATAATCCCATATATTATATAACACTTCCATCACTTACTAAATACATGACACAGCTCCTTATAGTGAAGAGAACTTTATTTAGTTCGCAGTTTGGGAGGCTGAAGAGTTCAGGATCTGGAGCTGGAGCAACGGCTCTGCAGTTGTGGTGCTTGTCTGGCATGCACCATGGAACACGGGTGTATACGTATCTGTTCAAGTCCCTGTTTTTCTTTCTTAAAATTATTTATTTTTGTGGTGCTGGGGATAGAAGTCAGGAGGATTCAATTTTCAGCCCATTCTTTCAAAGAAATGTTTTAATTGTGGTATAATATACATAACAAAATTTCACCATTTTAATAATTTTTACATATTCCGTAGCACTGTGTAATAAAAAGTATGCTATTCATAAGTGCGTTGTTCAATGGCATTGTGAAATAATAGGAAATACATACTGGTCTCTGCGTTCAATCCCTGGCAGAGCTCCTAAAAGCTTTGTAAATCACTAAGTAAAAGGTATGCTGGTAGAAATATTTAATTTTTTTCCTTTCACTTAATTGTGTGCGTGGTGCTAGGGCTCAAACCTAGGTGCTCGTGCAAGCTAGGCAAGTGCTCTACTGCTGAGCCACCTCTCCAGCCCTAGAAGTTTTTATTCTGAACTTTGGTCTTTGAACATCAGTCTTTGTTTTATTCCTAGAGAGAGAGGAAGAGAGGATCAAATTTTATTTATTTTTTCATCTGGTCTTTGTTGCTCTGACTCTTAGTTTTATATGTGGCGCTGGCGTTTGAACCCGGGTCCTGGTGCCTGCCAGGCAAGAGCTGTACCCCTGGGCCACTGCTCCAGCCCTGACCCTCAGTTCTTGACACTGAGCTCCTGAACCCCTTGGAATTTCCTGGGTAAAAGCTCTTGGAGAAGCTGAAGATGGAGTTGATCACCCATGGCCTCCATAAAAACCCCAAAAGTGTGGGTTCGAAGCGCTTCCTGGCAGCTCTACATGTGACCCTTCCTGGAGGGCTGTGGGCCTACTGGAGAAGACCCACGCCCCTGTACCTCTCCCTACGCGTCTCTTCCACGTTTATGGCCTCATTCGCAATGTTTTATAATAAACCAATAGATGACAGAGCTTCCCTGAGTTTTGTGAGCCATTCTGGCAAATTAATTGAAGCCAAGGAAGGGCTCACAGAAGCCCTGAGTCAAAGCTGCTGGGTTAGTAGAGGTTACAAGCTGTGCCTGCGACAGGCATCTGAGGTTGGGGAGGGCAGTCTGTGGCTCTGAGCCCTCAACCCGTGCGCAGGTTGCAAAGACAGCACCTGGAGATGGAATGGGAGGCAGAAGGTTTATTCTGAAAAATGCTCATGGGGAGTCTGGAGGTCACGAGCTACACGGATCGCACCTTGACCTCTCCCAGCGCCTGCGTCCCTAGGGATGTGGCACCGTGGCAGTGGGCTGGTGAGCACTCTCTCCACGCTGTTCTGCACGGGAGCACAGGAAGCGGGGCTTGTAGGTCAGCTTTCCTTTGTGCCTCTGTGCGACCAGGCTCTCAGGGAACTTTCATACGTGCAGGAGAGCAGTTTCCATGCATAACTCCGGTGTCCTAGCTTCCAGCGCATGGAAGTCAGTATTCTCCACGCTAATGCGCATCGGGACGTTCCAGGCCCGCCTTCATGGTTCCCTGAACTTGGTTAGGTTCTTGGGACTGGAAATGGGTATTGCAGGGACACGTTCTTTCTTTTTTCCAAGGATAACACACAGTGGGGTCTGATGCTATCTCTGGGTAGGGAAGCGTCAGGACCGATTTGAATTAGGCTGGGTGCAGCTATTTACGGGGCTGAGGCAGGAAGATGAGAAGTTTAAGGCCAGCCTCCGCAACTTAGTGAGATACTGTCTTAAAATACAAAATAAAAAGGGACAGGGATGGAGTTCACTGGTTCGCTCCCCAGTTCGGGATGGTGGTGGGGAAGAACTGAACTGAGCTGGGGAATCTGCCGAATTCAGCGGTGTGCAGGGAAGTGACCCTCTCACATCTGGAGTGCACAGTGTTGGGTGACAGTTTTCCCTGTCTCACACAGGAATTAAGTTACTCATTGTTGAGCAATCCTTGCCCAGTTTTAATCAGATTTTTTGTTGTTATTGAGTTTCAGGAGTTCTCTATGTATTCTGGATATTAATCTCGCATCAGATTTGCAATATTTTCTCCCATTCTGTGGGCTGGGTCAAAGGAGATAATTTCAGCTGGGGACAGCGGTGCATGCGTGTAATTCCAGCAACTGGGGAGGCCGAGGGAGGAGGACTGCAAGTTCTAGGCCAGCCCGGGCAACTTAGCAAGACGCTGTCTCAAAATTAAAAACACAGGAGTGGGGATGTCGCACAGAGACAGAACACTGAATTACATCTACAGCGCCACAAAAAAGCAGACTTGTAAATGTTAGGTAATTTCAGGTTATTTTCCTTGCATGGATTATAGCAGAGGGAATTTTCTCATTTTGCCAGCTGAGGTTGGCCAGATCTTATCTGATGGCTGGGAATCCAGTTTTTCAGAAAACTGGACTATTGGGGGATTCGGCTATCACCTGACCATTGATTTCTTGGACTGTCAGGTCTTAAAAGTAAACACTTTTGGTTTCAGGGTAGTGACAAACTTAGGATGAGTGATTCTACTTTGGGTTGGTCTATTTGGGCCTTGTATAAAAGCTCGAACCAAATTAACAGCTTTCCATAAATTTTAATTAAACAGCTGCCTTTTTAAACTCTTGATAGTTTTCTTTGCTGCCCAAAAGTCTTCCGCTTCCCCCTCCCCAATACTGGGGATTGAATTAGGAGCACTCTCCCGCTGACATACATTCCCAGACCTATTTATTTTTTATTTTGAGAGAGGGTCTAAGTTGCCCATGCTGTCTCTGAATTTAGGATCGTCCTCAGCTTCCATGTGGCTGGGACTACAGGAGTGCTCCGCTGCACCTGGCAAATAGCTTTAATTTCAATGAAATCAAATTTTGTCTATTTTTCTTCCGTTGCCTGTGATATCATATTCACGAAACTCACTGTCAAATCCAAGGTCACGAAGCTTTTCCCCATTTTCTCCTAACAGTTTTAGTTCATTTGTTTATGTGTAGGATAGGCTGGGTTTTTTGTTTGTTTGTTTGTTTTTGAGAGAGAAGGACAGTGAGACAGAATCAGCTTTAGTTTTTCACGTGGCTTCCGTTGCTCTGACATTTTGTTGCGTGCGTGGTGCTGGGGTTTGAAATCACGTCCTTGCGCGTGCCAGGCAAGCACCCTAACTTCTGAGCCACCGCTCCGGCCCCAGTATACAGGTTTGGTAACTTGTTAAATTGGCATGATTTTTAAGAAATGTATATTCAAACATGTCACTCTGTTCAGAAGTTTGCAGAGGGTTCTCGTGTCTTAGAAATCACTCTCTTTACTGTATGTGCCTATAATCTCAGTTTCTAGAGGGCTGAGGCAGGAGAATCCCAGCTCAAGTCTGGCCTGGGTAATTTATTAAGAACCTATCTCAAAATCTGAAGGGCCATGGATGAAGCACAAGGGTAAGTGCCCTGGAGTTTTATCCCCAGTATAAATAAACAGATAGATGATAGACAGATGATCGATGATTGATGATGATTGACAGATGACAGACAGATGATAGATGCTAGATAGATAGATTCTAGATAGATGAAAGATAAATGATAGATGATAGAAAGGGGACTGGCAATGTAGCTCGGTGAACAGGTCCGCTCCCCAGTCTGTGTGCCTGTCTCTCTCTCTCTCTCTCTCTCTCTCTCTCTCTCACACATGCGCGCACACACACATACACACACACGTCCTAGCTCCCCTCCTGGGCTCCACATGGTCTAGTTTACACTCCTCCTCTGATCTCACCCAGTTCCAGGTACCCGGCCATGCACGTTCCATCTCAGGGAATTCATACCTGCGGTGCTTCCTGCCAGTGTCCTGATTACCTCTCACCATCTCACCTGTAAAGGACCACTGTCATCTCTGTCCCCTATCCTGCTTCTGTTTCCTTCTTAGCGCTTTGTTTATTGTGTTGCTGAGAAGGTAAACCCTAGGAGGTGCTGTGGTTTCAGTGTGCCCCGCAGAGCTTAAGGGAACCCAATCCCAGTACAGCACTGAAGGGCGGAGAGGCCTAACAGGAAGGAGCCGGTCAGAGGGCTGACCTCATCACGTGGAGGGGGGTTAGTGACAGTGACTGTGGCCCTTCTGCCCTGTGCCATGGGTGACACAGAGCTAAGCTCTGCCAGATGTGGATACCATGCCCTTGGAATCCACAGCCCCAGCACCATGAGCTGAATAAATCTGTCATGAATTCTCCAGGTTCAGGTATTGTTACAGGAGCAGCAGAGATGGACTGAGGCAGCAGGGTGCGATGGCACACACCTGTAATCCCAGCAGCTAGAAAGACTGCAACTTCAAGGCCAGCCGAGCTTTTAGAAGCCAAGCTCTAAAGAACTTGATGAAACCCGGACTCAAAATAAAAATGAAAAAATAAAAAGGGCTGGGGGATGTGGCACAGTGGTAAAGCACCTCTGGGTTCAATTCTCCAGTAGTCTCCCCTGCAAAAAAAAAAAAAGAAAAAGAAAAAAAAGGGCAGGAAGAATTAGGACAGCGTGAACGTCTGTGTTTGAGAGACATTCATCTTGATAAAGTCACTGCTATCTTGCACCTGTCACAGCACCGTATCTATTTCCTAACTCTGAGCTTTGTAGCCAGCGTATCTCAGCTAAGAGGAGGGAATACACTGGTGCTAGTAAGGAATGTCAACCCCCCTAGAGCAAAGACTTCCTTCTTGTACTAACCTCAGCGTATGCCTGGTTCCAGAAAGGTGACTGCAAGCACAGAAAAACTACAAGAGGGAAACCCTTTGAAGTGAGTCAGGCGCAGTGGTGCGCGCCTGTAAATCCAGCAGCTGGGGAGGCTGAGGCAGGAGGATCGCAGGTTCTAAGCCAGCCTCAGCAACTTAGTGGGACCCCCAACAACTTTCTGCAACCCTGTCTCAAAAAAAAAAAAAAAAAAAAAAA
>PVKS010048578.1:0-12352 GCA_004027875.1 Aplodontia rufa | reverse complement strand
GGCAGAGGGAAAGAGGGAGAGGGAGAGGGAAAGAGAGGGAGAGGGAGAGGGAGGGGAAGTGAGGGAGAGGGAGAGAGGGAGAGGGATGGAGAGAGAGAGGGAGGGAGAGAGGAAGAGAGGGAGAGAAGGAAAGGGAGAGAGAGAGGAAGAGAGGAGGGACAGTAAGGGAGAGAAGGAGAGGGAGAGAGGGAAAGGGAGAGAGGGAGGGAGAAGGAGAGCAAGGGAGAGAGGGTGAGGAAGAGAGGGAGAGGAAGGGAGAGAGGGAAAGGGAGAGACAGGAACAGGGAGAGACAGAGAGATAGGGACAGAGAGAAACAGAGATAGGGACAGGGAGAGACACAGAGAGAGAGATGGGGAGAGACAGAGAGAGAAAGGGAGAGACAGAAAGAGACAGAGAAACAGAGAGAGAGACAGAGAGGCAGAGAGACAAGAGACATAAAGAGAAAGAGACAGACAGAGAGACATAGATAGGGGCAGAGATAGAGACAGAGATGGAGGCAGAGATAGAGAGATAAAGAGAGACAGAGAGATAGAGACAAAGAGGCAGAGAGAAAAGAGAAATGGACAGAGAGAGAGATTTAAACAGAGAGAAAAAGAGACAGAAATAAAGAGGCAGAGGACAAGAGAGTAAAAGAGAAAGAGTCAGGGACATAGAGACAGAAACAGAGAAAGGGATAAGGAGAGAGAGATAAAGAGACAGAAAGATTCATTTACAGAGGAATATCTGTCCAGATAGAAGTATTAGAAATTCAGGGAATATGAGAAAACAAGCAGGCTGATGTGATCATGGCTCCAGCTCGGCACCATACACGAGCAGGTGCTCACTCCTTTGTGGTCCCTGTGAGGAGTAAGGAGATGGACTTTAAAAAAAAAAAAGGAGACATCTCATTGAATATGCAGGGAATTTCCAGCTGGAATAAAGGCTAGCTCTCGACCCTCACCCAAAGCCCACTCTGCTGTTAGTTGGAAGGTAGAGCAGCTGGGGGCTGCAGCCAGCCGTGGGTGGACAAGTCCTACAAGCCAGAGGTGTGGTGTGCTGTAAGGGCCCAGTGACCACGGCCCACCAGTGAGCGTAGGCAGTCCTGCTATCTCCCAGGCCCGTCCTGCAGGTGGACTGGGCATGTGCTCACCACCCAAGGGCGGGAGCCAGTAGGGGTTGTGACCGTCCCTGTGGACAAGGTCCAGGCCTTTGGGTAGGGGCCATGCCGTGGTAGGGAGGGCATCAGGCTTTGGGTCCGAGCGTGTCCTTCTGCACTGTCTGAGCTTCTGTGTCAGGGCTTGGTGTGTAGCACTTGCTGGTCCTTTTACAAAGCAAGCAACTGGGGGAGCCTGTGCCGGGGGAGAGTCTGGACAGGAGTCAGGGGGCCTCCAGGCCTTCCCCACTGTGGATCTCCGACAACCACAAACTCCCTCCACTGGGGGGATGTGGGGAGCTGGATTGCCCCCCAGGAGCCGATCAGGAGGAGGGAGAGTGCCCGGGTCCCCCCTCGTCCAGGGACCCCTTCCCTCCCAGCCGGGGAGACGAGGCAACCACGCGCAGCTGATGGCAGCTCAGAATCCGTTTATTACTAAGGCACACGGGTTTTTATAGAGGAGGAGGGGAGACAGCCAAGGAATCAATAATCCTTCTAAGGGAGTTGCCAGGTGTTATGTAGATTTCAAGTACAGACAAAAGTTAGGAACATTCTGTAATCAAGACATTCTGACCCACCCTGTTTGACCTTTTGTATAACAAAGCACGACCTAGCAGCCCCTCCTGAAGGAATTTATACAAATTGTAACAATATGGCTCCAGGGCCGCTGATGGAATGAAGTGAAGGTCAGACCAAAGGTCAGACCCCCACAGGGGGATGCAGTTCTCAGAGGACATCCCCCACCATGTCCTGAGGCCATCAGCAAAGCACCTCCAGTGGGGAGCAGGTGCTGCTGCCATGCTACCCTAGGACGTGGGATGTGGACCTCGCCCATTGTTACTCAAGTGTGGTCTGGGGACACAGCTGCCCCCTCTGCTGTCACTCACCACATGTTTTTTTGTCTTCTTTCCTGGTAGGAGGCAACGAAGCTGCCCAGGAACACTCCTGAGGAGAGGGACAGGTGGGCACAGCAGTGGCCAGGGTGGCCCTGCTAGACCTCGAGCCTTGGAGTTTGCAGGGAGGGCATTGAATGATTGCCCTGCTGTCCTGCTGGCCCTCGGTGGGTCCCTTGGTGGAGGAGCCAGAGGGGGTCCCTGCACCCAGCTCAGGCCATGGTCCCCTCTGTTTCAGGCGTGCAGCTGCCCTGCAGCAGGGGCTGAGGCAGGTGGTGGCTGTCCCACTGTCCTTGGCAGAGACAGTGTCCCCGCTGTGGCCGGTGCTACGGGAGCTGGCCCTGTGTGGGAACCTGGCCTGCCGGTCCGACCTGCAGGTAGGAGACCCCAGGCCCCTCTAGGCCCCTGGTCCTGGCTTCTGTCCCAGCTTGATGACCCATTTAGAGATCTCTTTTAAGGCCAGTTGAAGTCAGGCAGCAGCCCAGGAGTCCTGGGGCCCCAACTACAGTCACGCTGCTCCCGGGGTGCCACCTCCATTTAGGCACTCCAAAAACAGCTTGACACATCTGGAGCTCGTGCCCAAGAGTAGGGTCAGAACAGAATGGGCCCAGGCCACTGCACCTCCTGTAGCCACCCAGGACCCCAGGGTCTGCAGGCTTTTCACAAGAAAGACGTGTTTTCAGGGTCTGGAGAGGCTCCAGACGAGGGAGCCTCTGTCTCTGGGAGGTGGCTGGGACTGAGGCAGGCAGCCCTTGATGGGAGACTCGGCCTCCCTTGTAACTTGTCAGGCAAGAGTCAGGCAGCCTGCCCCAGGCCCCCGGGGGCTGCACCTCCCTTCTGTGAGGCCTGGATGAAGACCCCTGGGCCAAGCTGGTATCCACCTAGCATGAGCTTGAGGTCTCTGAAGCCAGCCCTGCTTCCTGCGCTTGCAGGTGGCGGCCAAGGCCTTGGAGGTGGGAGTGTTCGGTGCATACTTCAACGTGCTTATCAACCTGAAGGATGTGAGGGACGATGTGTTCAGGGACCAGGTGAGCAGCCCAGGGCCCGTCCCTCCAGAGGCAAGGCTGTTCCTCCCAGTCATGGCAGCTAGATGGGCTTCAGGGGATGGGCCATTGTCCTGTCTTGGGGGCTGTGGAGAGGGGTGGCCAAGGCCTGCTGGCATCCTTGACGCTTCCTTGGGGCCTGTCTCGGTGGGGACAGGCAGCTGCTGGGGTGGGAGCCCAGGCAGCACGCCCTCCCCACACCGAGTACAGGGTCTGGCCACCCATTCCTGCCCAAAGGCCCCCCAGGCTGGGACCCAGAACCAGCAACACAACGAAGGACCTGAATGTCACATGTGGGGCAGTTACGGGTGGCTTTATTATTCTCATTAGGTAAACTCATGGAACACACAGTTCACCACTTTAAAGACACAGTCTGGCATTTGGCATGTTCATGGTGCTATGCACACCACCCCAGCAAGTTCCAGAACATTCTCATTCCTGTGAAGGAGCCATGGCCCATCACAGACACCCGTTCTCTGCCCTTTCCCTTGGAAAGGCCATAGGCTCAGTCCTGTTCCTGTGTAGGATGTTAGCATATCCAACTCTTCCCAGGCCAGCGCCAACCAGGGCCAGCCACATGAGCATTGCCCCTGTGTGTTTGGGACACAGCTTTGCTGGGAAGTCGCAGGAAGGAGAATGGGCTGGAGTCTGCAAAGGGTCAGCCAGCCTGGTTGTCCCCAAGGTTACACCCACACTGAGACCCTGGAGGAGCTGCCCAGAATGGCCCCAGTCACCCTGGAGTGGCAGGCAAAGGAGAGGGCAGGGAAAGTGGCAGTGGGGACCTGGGCCTGTGGGGACAGTTGGTGACAGAGGATCACAGCAGAGCTGGAGGCCACCTGGCAGGCACAAGGTGATGAGCCTCATCCCCATGTCCATCAGGTCCGCCAGCGCATCTCCAGCCTCCTGCAAGAAGCCAAGGCCCAGGCTATGCTGGTGCTGGACAGCCTAGAGGCTCGACAAGAGTGACATGGCAGGAGACCACCCTGTCCAGCATGGCCTCCGGCAGCCCCCACCAGTATGAGGGACCTCAGCTTCTTAGGACAGGGACTCCACATACAGAATGTCTATGTGGGGTCAGAAAGTTAGGGCAGGGGTGAATAGTAGGGTGAGGGTTTGGTCAGGGCCTGTCCCTGGTCCTCTGTGGCCTCCAATAAAGTCTGAACACCAAACCTGTGTGCTGTCTTGGGTTTGGGGACTGAACCTGGGAGTGGAAGGTAGGTCAGTGGGTCCTGAGGTGACAGCCCCAGTCCCAGGGTTCCTAGACTGGGTGGAGGGGTTGTGCCTGGTCACTGGAGGCTCAGAGCCCTGGCCCAGCATGGATGCCTGGGACAGTGTGGCAGGACCTTCAGGGACAGGGCCTTTGCATTGGACAGCAAGTGTCTCTGCTGGGAAGTCGCAGGAAGGAGAACGGGGTGGAGTCTGCAGAGGGTCAGCCGGCAGTCTCCAGTCTCGTGTACTGGATGGTGGGGCCCCTGTGGCCAGTTGCCATGCTCCTATTGCTGCCTTCCAAGTGGCATCCCTGAGTCACTAGGTCAAAGGACACACCTGAGACTACTTGCAGATACATGGTTCCAGGGGGTTGGGGGAAAGCAAAAAGGAGTGTGGCTGCTATGGACAGTGGTGTGGGGAGGCTAAAGGAAGTGGTCAGGGGTGCGCTCTTCCTCAGCAAGGCAGGGCATCCACCCTAGGAAATGCCAGAAGGGAAAAGTTGTCTAACTCTGCAGGCAAAGGGGCACTTCTCGGCAGCCCACGAAGCACCTGCAAACCAACCCACAGGGACTCGGTGCCTCAGATGGTGGCCTGCACCCCTGCCTGGGACAGGATGAGGATGGCCAGGGACCAGGGGTCCCAGAGCCATGTGGTCCCCTTGGAGTATTCAGGGCTTACCCCTTGAGTATCTCCCAGGTACAGGTGACTCATTAAAGGCCAAGAATTTCCCAAGGACAGTGGCCAGGGTCCCAGTGCTCATGGAGACAGGGCGGCCTGTCACGTGTGTGTACAAACCTTGAGTTCTGGACTCTGCTCATGCCTGTGTACCCACCTGTGAAGGACGAAGGCCGCAGAACCCTGGCCCAGCTGGCTTGGTCTCCCCAGCTCTCACTCTGCAGGAGGCCTCAGTGGTGTGACCTCCACGGGGGCCCTGAGCTGGGAGGTGAGGTCCAGACGCTGGCCAGGCAGGGCTCTGAGGAGCTGACCCAGGCTGCCCTTGAACTCTCTGGCACAGAAGACTGGGCCCCCAGGACCTGAGGCCTGCTGGACTGCCCAAGCCCCAGCTTAGCCCCTCTGTCCCGCAACAACCTGCTGTTGGGAATGCCCAATGGTCAGCCCTCAAAGACCCCTGAGGGTGCATGCTGCCATTAGGGGTCCACACAACCCCTGGCTCCCACCCTGTAGGATCTTAGGTGTGTAGTGCCCAGGTCAGGGCCAGTCTTGAGTCTCAAATCAGAGATTCACCACCCATGAGGGCAGAGGACGCACAGTGAGCCCCACTCCGAACAGGGGACAGGAGCCTGACTCCAGGGCTCAGAAGGCACTGAGGCCCTACTCCTACTGCCCCAGGAGCCCCCAGTACCCTGACTAGGCAGGAGGGAACAAGGCCAGTTCAAATTCTCACAGGGTCTTGTAGGGCACCAGCCTGAGTCACTGTTCTTACAGTCCCAAGGACCCACTGTACCCATGGTCCTCATCGGCCCTCTGACCACACAGGGCTCCTTGCTGCCCCACAGAGGTCCCACAGAAACCCCACAGACCCCACTCTGTAGGCACCCTCAGATCTCTGGGAACAGTGGCTGCAGGCCCTGAGCTTGTCCCTAACCCCTGCCCTCTGGTTGTCCCCAGACCATGTCCCTAGGCAGCAGCAAGCTAACCCTGTGACCATGGAAGTAGGTCCTAGAGTGAGGTGGGCCAGGGCAGCAGGTGGACCCCTAGTGAGGGATGCATAGAGGGTGGAGGAGCCACCTACCCTGTCCATGCGTCCATGCTGTGGGTCAGGAGGGCCCTGGAATGCTGGGGTGGGCACACAGTGACCTGCAGCCCCTCTGCAGCCTCACCAGACCCCACTGTACTCCTCTGCTGATTTCTGTGCCTGTGCCTCAGCTGGGTGACTGGGGTGGGACTCCACTGGGCAGAGGGACATTGGGAACGTTCTGGGCAGGAGGATACAGGGTCAAGGGTTCTGTTCAGAGAGGAGGAAAGTAGTTTTGTGGGCTGTTAGGCCCTTCCAGAGTGTGCACACTGATGAACGTGCAGGGGACAGATGTGGCCATATTCATTTGGGCCAGGTTTCAGGAAGGCCAGCGTGCTGTCTGTCCCAAGGGAAGTACCTATGTTCAGACTTGGGTTTGTGATGCCTATAGGGATACACGTTGCTGGTTCCAAAACTGCAGGGGCTGTTTGCTGTGGGGTTGGGGGTTGAGGTGTGCAGAGTCTGCCAGAACCTCACCCAGCCAAGGGGCTCTTTGTCACCAGGTCAGAGCTACAGGTCTCATGTGGGTCCCTCGGAGGAGGGGCCGTGGTGGGGCTCAGGCATTGCCAGACGCTCAAGGCCCCATTTCCCCAAGCTCCAGTGCTAGCTGTAGGCAGAGGAGTGCCTGTCCCAACCTGGCCCCCCCCTGTCCCTCATTACCTTCTTCAGGAGCGGCACAGAAGTGGCCTGGGAACCACCTTCAGCGCTCTGCTCCCCTCAGCCCTCCCCAAGCCCAGCAAAGAATGAGATGGGCCTTCCTGACCAAGCTTCCACGGCCACATCTCAACCTCTAACATGGAAGCAGGGTGGGCCTGGGCTGAGGCTGGGAGACAGAAGGCATGCATGGGAGGGCTGGGTGGACAGGGGAGCAGAAGCCAAGGCCCCACACCGTGTGAGGCACAGGCTGCCCTACTGTGGCAGTAGAGGTGACTGCAGTGGTGCCAGAAAGCTGGGCCTTCAGGGCCCTGGAAATGTTCCTTGTGAGCCTGTTCCAGCAGAGACAGGCTCCATGCTCCATGGCTACCATGACAGAGGTCTGAAGGCACATGAATGTGGGAACATGGGCAGGATCCAGTAGAGAGGGAGCTTTGTTTTGGAAATGTTGGTGAGGGAATGAGGTATGGGTGTTGGAGAGGATGCTGGTGCAGAGAGGTTGGTAAGGGGAAGTTTGCGATTGGAGATCGGTGGGAGGAGGTTGGTGATTGGAGGTTGGCAAAGGAAGATTGGTGGGGGATGCTGGCAGTTGGAGGTTGGCAGGGGAAAGTTGGTGGGGGAGACTGGTGGTTGGAGGTTGGCAGAGGAAGGTTGGTGGGGGAGGCTGGTGGTTGGATGTTGGCAGGGGAAGGTTGGTGAGGGTGCTGGGCTGGGGAGACTGTGGAGGGGACATGGTGAGGGGGATTTGGTGAGGTACAGAGGTCAGTGAGTTTGTCAGGAGCATGATGGTGAGGGCATCGTCTGGGAGGTGTGCTGTGAGTGCTGGGGAGGGATGTTGGTATGCAAGCTGGAGAAGGGGCATTCCCTGGGGGGTGCAAGTGAGGGAGGCACCTGGATGCTGGTGTTGGCAGGTGTGGGGGTGGAAGGCGATGGGATCTAGAGGACACTTGCACAAGTCCACCTTATTGGGGCCCTAGAGATAGGTGCTGCTGGTGAGGTCTGGTGGGTGCTGGTTTGGTGCTGGGCGAGAGGTGGCAGGTGATATTGGCGGAGGGTCTGGGCATGGCACTGAGTGGTCAGGTGGGCTGTCTTGTGCATGTGCCATGGGAGTGCACAATTCCACAGGGGACTTCCTGGAGGCTCAATGAGAGGCCTGAGTCAGCCATACTGTACGTGTGTCTGGCTGTCCACCTCCACTCGTCCATCCATAGCTGGCCCTCATCCAATCATGAGTGGCTGGGGACTGGGGAGAGCTCACTGATTATGTATCAGTGTTTTCATTCCAGTGCCCAGTGGCAAGGTGAACTCCATGCTAAGGCTGTGGATGCTTAGGGACAGAGTGTGTGGACAATGCCATGTGGCAGTCCTTGTCTCTTTGAGGGGAGGCTGGGCTGGGGGACCAGGGGATGTAGGGCAACAATCACTCCTGTGGTGTGTGCATACATTGCCATCTCAGGATCTGGAGGAGGCCCAGATTATGTGATGTGAACATGGGTGGGGGCTCAGCCGGTTCAGACACTGGAGGCTGGCAGCAGCAGGGGGTTTCAAAGCCTTTATTGGACTTGGGGTGCATGAACAGGGGCTCTCGGGTGAGCCTGTGAGTTCAGGGGTTGTGGGCAAGTGATGCCCAGGACCCGGAGGGGCTGGAAGAAAGCCTTTGAAATTGGCTGCAGAGAGCTGAGGTGGAGGCCAGGAGGCTGAGGAGTAGAGACAGTGGGAAAAGGGCTCAGGAGAGTCTCTGGGACTCTGGAGGCCTTGAGGGCAAGGTGTGGGCAGGATGGAGAAGCCTGGAGTCAGGAGTCCTCCCATCCTGACCTCCTTGGGAGAAAGCCTCTCCTAGTGGGAGAGGTTGTCAGCTACCCAGGCAGCGGTCAGCTCCCCAGTGGTCTGGGCCCTGGCAGAGGCAGCAGTCAGCTCCCCAGCGGCTGAGCCCAGTAGCACCACAGTGTAGGAGGACTGGCCAGCAGGCGGCTAGCAGAGCCAGCGGATGAACCTGTCGAAGAAGCTGGGCTGCAGTAGGCTGTCGAAGTCCTTCTCCCGGAAGACAGCTGCCCTGTCGCCCAGGCTGATCTTGTGTAGCACGTCCATGTCCACGTCGCTGCCCACAGCCACTACGGTGGGCACCACGTTCTGCTTGCGCATGGAGTGCACAGACTCCTCCAGGCTGCCATTGCCCGTTACCCCGTCGGTGAGGAACACGAAAGACAGCTCCGCGTGGCGCCGTGCCCCACCCTGTGCGCCCCGCACCACAGCGTTGATGGCGTGCACAATGCCCGCGCCCACATGGGAGAAGGAGTTGAGGTAGCGGAGGTTCTGCAGTTCCTCGTGGATGAGCGTCAGGTTAGAGGTGAGCGGAAAGGCCACCTGCTGCTCCTGCTGGCCACCGTACTGCACCAGGGCCACACGGGCATTGAGGGGGTCATCGTCTCTGCGTGCCAGGGTCAGGCGCCGCGACACCTCCTCCACGAAGCCGCGCGCCTTGTGAAAGTTCTGTTCGCCCAGCCGCTCGGAGCCATCCAGCAGGAAGACGATGTCCACTGGCCGCTGCGTGCACTGCGCCACATACAGCTCTGCAGGGAGACAGGAGATGGGGTGGGGCCGCACAGGATCACCTGCTCTGTGCACTGTGGGGCTGAGGTCCCAGCAGGGAAGCTGGTGTGGGTCCTGACCCACGCTCCAGGCAGGCATGTCCTCCCACCAGGAAACATCCCAGACCAGGGGCCAGACATCTGGTGGACAGAGGGGCCCTCCCACTAGGTACTCCCCAGGCCAGCACCTCCAGGCCCTGTGAAAAGCCCTTCCTCTAGGCTACTCACAGAGGGAGGGGGAGGGGCCTCTGAAGACCCCAGCCCAGAGGTCCTCAGAATGGCCCACCTGCCCCAGCAATCTGGAGCTAGTAGGCTGTGTCTCCCAGGAAGACTAGGAGCCATGTGCGCCATGTACGCGGTGTGAGCCATGTGCGCCATGTACGCGGTGTGGTGCACAGCATGGGGCTTGGGTGTGGCTCAGGTATGGCCCCTTGGTGACCACCACTGCTCGGAGGAACCTCCTCTGTGTGACTGCTTGGCAGCCCTGGATACAGCAGGCAGCATGAGGGGCTACTGCCAGAGTGTCAGAGCCCACAGGCTGGGAGGACCCAACCATCTGCACACCAGGGAATGGTGACCAGGGCCTCCCTGGGAAGGGGCCATGGACAAGGTGGTCCCCACACAGCCTGTGGCTCTTTAGCTCACCCTTGATGCTGTCATGGGCCTGGGTCTTTGGATCTCCAGGGAACCCCATCAAGAACAGGGTCCTGACCCTGGATGCACATGACCAAGGACCTCTGTGCCAGACCCAGATTCCAGGCCCTGCCGGTGTCAGGTGCCACCTACAGGTGTGTGTGAGCTCCAGCCCACAGAAAGCCCAGTTGCCACTTGGCCACAGAGGTCCATCCATTTTATACGTCTCAGCTTTATAAATGCCTTGCTTCAGAAGAGGCTCCCTGAGCAAGTGAGTGGCAAGTGCGGTGCAATTCATGAATTTAGTAACGGCGCGGCTTATTCCCTGGCAGGCTACCCCTGGAACTTGCTTAGAGGGTCTGGGGAGTGACCTGGAGTTTCCAAGCCCCTAAAAACTAACAGACATCCTCAACTATCTCCATAAACGCAGAGATAGACAAGCAGCAGGCAGCTGGTGTGGGGACTTCTCAGTGTGCCAACATCCCTGGGAGTCCCAGAACTGTTGTCCCTTCTGCCAGCCACCCACAGCAGGACATCTAGCCCTGCCTGCCCTGTGCAGTGCGCAAGGGACAAGACTGGCCCTAAGAAACGTCTTAGCTTGAGCTAGAAGGCCACACAGGTGGAACAAGGACAGAAACCCAGGGCAGGGTGAGGGCTCCTTTGCTTACTCAAAATGTCCCACATGCTTGCCTGGGGGCAGTGACTCTTGCCCTGAGTCACTCTTGCGCTCCTTGAGGGGAAGGCTGCCCTATCAAATGAGGATGCCCTGCAGGTCTCAGCTGGCGCACTGGGGCTGCAATGTCCTGCAAAGCACACCAGGGATGCCTAGGGCACCCAGAGGCTGGGCCAGGAACGCAGATGCCTGGAGGCCAGGCACAGGCAGGCAGCTCTGGGGTGTGACTTTATGGTTCAAATACATCATGGCCTCAGCCCACAAGAAGCACTGGCCCCCCAGTCCTGGTCACACGCTTTCACCAAACCTGGGTCACTGTCCATGCCTGACACCAGGCTCTGGCCTCAAACAGATCTGGGCAAGGTCTCCCCAGGCACTCTGACCACATCCCTCCCTCACCTACACCCCAGGGCAGCTCAGCAGGGCAGTGTGATTGGCTGAATAATGGCCCTCAAAAGATGCCCTGCCCTAAGCCCTGGAGAGGTAATGTTTACTTTATGTGGCACAGAAGGACTGGATCATGTTAAGTATTTGAAATGTGAGCATCCTGGATTTAGGGTGGGCCTAAATCCTAATGACTGCTGTCCTTATCAAAAGAGGAGAGGACATGGGAAGATGGACAGGGGGTGAGGCTGCAGCAAAAGGTCCAGGAGCCAAGGTTGGTGGCACCACTGGGGGCTGGAAGAGGCATGAAGGCCCCTTGCTGGAGCCTCTGAGGGAGTGTGTCCCTGAAGACTCCTTCACTCGCCTCCACTTGCTGTCTTAAGCCCCCAGTCTGTGGCAGGCGACCCTAGAAGCTAGGAAGCAGGACGAGGGGTCAGCTCTGGCCTCTGCACACGTGGCCCTGTGACTTCAGCAGAGGGCCAGCGCAGTCTCGGGGTCCCCCGTGATGTCCCTGTGCACCAGCTTAAAGGTATCAATGAACAGCTGCATCCAGTCTTGCCGCTCAACCCCCGTGGCGAACTTGGCCCGCTCGGCGGTGTAGACCATCACGGCCACCAGTTGGGAGTAGGCGGCAGGATCCTGAGTGAGCTTGGTGGCGTTTAGCAACTGCTGGATCAGGGGGATGGTCCTGGGGAAGGTGGGGTCTGGGCCCTCTTCCGTACGGAGGAAGGTGAGCGGGAGCTCGCCGCCAGGCCGCGGGCCATCTGCAACGGACGTCCAGAGAAGGCGAGTGGGCTCTCTGCAGAAAGCAGAGTCAGGACCAAAGCGGACAGCAGAGGCCAGGCCCTGGGAAGCCAATGGCCAAGGAGACACAGGAGGCAGGCAGGGGTGGGGAGCTTCAGCAGGCAGCCCTGGCAAGGTGACTGGCTGGCAGCACAGTCACCAGAGACCTCAAGAGAAACTGTCAACACAGCAGGGGTGTCCCAGCTTGGCACAGGAGCCATGACCCACTCAGCATCCCAGGAAGATCCTGCCCCCTGAATGTGTCCAGTGAAAGCCTGCAGCCCTGTCCCTTCCCAGCCTCCCAGGTCCTCACTTCAAGGACCTGGGGATGGGGCAACTGGGGACATGAAGGCAGATGAGCCTTCTCCCCTACTCCACCACAGTCCCTTCTGTCTCTGTGTCTCCTCCCCTCAGTCCTTTTGTCTCTCTCCCTCTGGATACTCCATCCCCTCTGTCTCTGTCTTTGTCTGCCCCTTCCCTTCTCCCCCATCTCTGTCTCTTTCTCTGGATCCACCCTTTCTCTCTCTCTCACCTCTGTCTCTTCTCCCCCTCAGTCTGTCTCCCTCTTGTCTGTCTTCTCCCTCTGTCTCTCTGTCCCCCCTC
>PVKS010048577.1:0-12375 GCA_004027875.1 Aplodontia rufa | reverse complement strand
TGGGTGTGTGGTAACTAGCAAGCCTAAAGTACAAGCCTTGCAGTTCCCGCACCGCCTCTTCTGCGCAAACCGCTGCTCTGTGCTTGTATGAAAGCTCTTTCCAGTCACTGATCCTGCCGCCAGACAGAGCGCAGGTCCGGGAGGTGTCCTCGCCAGAGCGCTGTCTTTAAAGCTGTGTGGGTTTTTCTTTTGCAGAAGTGACTCAGGCAGGCGGGAATGTAGGTTGGAGAGTGCAAATGCCGGCCGGTGGGCCAGCTGCAGCCGCCGCGGCGGCAGCGCGGAACAAAGAATCCCTGGTTGCTCCTAAGTCTCTGTTCCCCAGAACCAGTGCTAAGATTAGAACTGGTGATTCACCATGCTATTCCCCCAAACGCACCTCAAAATACTGGTGAGAAGCCGGAGATATCCTGATCAGTCACGAGGGTGCAGGGGAGGTCTTTTGTCTTCAGATCGCCATCTTGAAGATGAATGTCAATCCCTCACTTTTTACAGCTTAAACTTTCTTTTCTCTCCTCAAAAAATCAACTTCTACACCTTCTTTCTTCCTTAATCTCAAATGATAATCTTGTTTATTATTTGAGTGAAAAAAAATTTAAGTAGAAATGTGGAAATGCCCTCAGCTCCTTTCTACGAAACTACTGGTCCACCCAATGCCACATCTTTGCTTTTCTTTGACTTTCATGATCTTTCCAGTTATTGCAGAGTCTAATAGACTCCTTCAGTTCTTTCTCATTTCCTCTCATCTTCCTCCTCAGTCACTTTCACGCCTTTTGTCTCCATTAGGTACAAGCAGCTTTTATCAATTGCATCATGTCCATCACAATTTAAACAAGCTGAAGTCTCCCCACCTTGAAATTTCTCGTCACTTGTCATCCCAAGCTCTTTATGTTCTTCCATTGCATTTCATGGATGACTTTATTGAAATATATGACTCTGCATTCAATATTCATGCCCTCCATCCAACTGATATTAGGTTATAATCCCATCTGGGAAACAAGCACTATGAAGTAGATGAAATTATTCATTTTACAAGAGTAACTGAGGTAAAACTGAGATTTGACCCATTGTCACTTTGGACCCAAGATATTCACTCTAATAAGTTGGGCAACATTTAGAAAAAATAACTTACATCTACCTAGCCAAATAACAAAAATATTAATCCTTTAACCTTAAATTTTCATTCTTGGATATCTACCTTACAGGTGCATTTTCATACCAAGAGTGGCATGTATACAAGATTATTCTGTATTCACAGCAAACATTTGAAAACAAATTCAAAGCCCCAATATAAGGACTGGAGAAAGAGGTTATTATATGGATAAATGGAATTCTGTGCAATTATATAAATGCATGAATAAGAATGCTAATTATAGGTAAATAAATATTTTTAAGACAGTTACTAAGTTTTATAAGTAAGGTGAAACTGTGTTCATGGTTTGTATAAATATAAGGAGAAATGAGAATGCCTATTAGTTTATTTTTTCATAAAGGACATATATAAACACATAACAAAAGTGGTTATCTCATGTTGGTGGATATGGGAACTAAATAGATAGGAGAGAGGACTAGTGTGTGATTTATCATGGTATGTGTTTTATGGCATAGGGAAACAGCTGCAGCCACGGTACCAGGAAGGATTGAGAGAGAGAGAGAGAGAGAGAGATCCCCTTACCACAACAAAATATAAATCTCAAAGGGCATACTCCCAATGACCTACCTGCTGCAACTACACTTTACCTGCCTGCAGTTACCATCCAGGTCATTCCTATCAGTGGATGAATGCACTGAATAGGTTAAGGTTTTCATAATCCAACCATTTCACCTCTAATCTTTCTTGCATTTTCTCACCCAAGAGCTTTTGGAGGATACCATATCTAAACCCAAATCTTCTACCCCCGATCCCCCCCAAAAATCATGCCTATATCACCATGCAAAATACATTCAGTAAAATTTCAAGAGTACTCATAGTCTCAACAGTTCCACCATTGTCTGAAAGTCTCCTCTGAGACTCAAAGGAAACTATCAGCATGAGTCCTATAAAAATCAAAAGCAAGTTACACATATCCAATATACAAAAGTGCAGAGTAAACATTTCCGTTCAAAGGGAAGAAGCATAGGCACAGAAAGAAGGGATGGGAGCAAAGTAAGACTGGAATCCAGCTGTATAAACAAGTTCTGTAGTATCACAGCCAGCATCTGGACCACATGGCAACACGACGTTCTCTCCATTGGGCTGTGTAACTCTGCACTTTCGGCTTTGATGGTTGGAGACCACGTGGCCTTTCTCTTGATTGTCTGCTTGATTCCTGTACCTTTCCTCAGCAGACAGTCAATGGTGCTGGTATTTCTTCATCTTGGGGGTCAACAGTGTGGCTTTAGCTTCCTTCTCATGTCTCCATATATCACCCTTTCTGGGACTGCGCACAGCATACTGTCTGGCATCCCAGGCCTTCCTTTTAAATCTTGGTGGAAGACTCCAAGATCCCCTAACTCCAGATCCTGCAATCCTGCTCAGCCAGCACCATATGGTCAATGCCAAGGTCTGCCACCATCTTGAGGAGTAGCCCAGCCTTCAGGAACCATGGCTGCAGCAGAGCTTGTGAAACAACTTCCTAGGCCTCCCTGTACAAGCCAGGTGCCCATGGTCTCTTCTGAAAGGAACTTTTGTCTTTTACACCCTAAGATAGGTATGGTCTTTTTAATCCTGTGATGCCCTTAAGCCATCTTCCCTACTGTCTCTGGTGAAAATATTTAGTGTATTTTAGTGACCACATTGTCTTTAAAAATCACACTTTCCTTAGCCCCATTTTTATTGACAGTTTTATGGCCAAACTCCAAGTTTTTCAAATATTTCTTCTTTGATTTCTTCTCCTAATTATCACAGTAAATTTGGCTAAGAGCCATCAGTAATATTATGCCACTGCCTGAATGCTATGTTGCCTAGAAATTTCTCCCTCTAGATTAAGAAGTCCACATCTTTAAATACAACATCGTAGAAGCATCAGGACATGGGAAAAATGTAGACAACTTCTTAGCCATAATATAACATTAATGACCTCTAGTACCATTTCCAACAGAGTCTTCCTTTTCCTCTGAAACCTCATGAGCCCTTCATTGTCTGAAGTCCTTTCAGTATTCTGGTCTCTGAATTCCCACCAGAATTGCCCATGAAGGTTCATTCACAACATTTTAAAGCTTTTCCAGTTTTCATTGCTAAACTTCACAAAATTCCCTCTACAAATTCCTTAAAGCTCCAAAAGTTTCTGAGCCACATGGTCAGGTTAATCAGAGTAATGACCCTACTCCTGGTACCAATTTTTGTGTTAGTCAGCTTTTTCACTATTATGAGCAAAAGACTTGAAAAGAACAATTAGAGGAAGAAAAGTTTTGGGGGGCTTATGGTTTCTGAGGTCTCAGGTGAGGGAAAACCATTGCAGAAGTATATGGCAGAGGAAAGCATCTAGGGTCATGGTATCAGCAAAGAGAGATCACTCCTCACCACAACAAAATATAAACTCCGAAGCTCATGCCCCCAAAGACTCACCTCCTCCAGTCACATACCACCTGCCTACAGTTATCATCCAGTTCATCCTTATCAGTGAATGAACATACTGATTAGGTTAAGGTTCTCAATACTCAATCATTTCACCTCTAAACTTTCTTGCATTGTCTCACACACGAGCTTTCATGAGACACTTCATAACTGAACATAACAGTATACCTTTGTGTATATTTTTATTATGGAGCCACGTTATTGTAGTAATTATTAAAAATTAAAATTTAATTACTATGTAATGGATTTAGTATGAGTCATTTATGAGTGCAAAAATTATTCAAATATGATGTGAAACATTATTTGTATCATGACTTGATTTTTATATTTGCTCATTTACATCACTATTTTTTTCAAAAGATTCCTTGTATAACTAAAACATAATACAACACTTTATCAAGACCTACAAGGCCCCACTAGTACAGAAATGTATCAAAATATTCTCAAGAATTTTTCTGTAATGACAACATGATTTTCCCAATTGAAAAGGTTTACTGAGTTCCTAGAAAAATGGATGAAAAACATCCATAACAAACCAAGTCATGTGGAATTACAGATCCCACAAACAGCCTTGGAAATTAAATGCCATCTGTTCTGAAACATCAACATTCAAAGCCAGGAGAAAATGGAGAAATACATTCAATCATATAAGAAAAAATTAGACCCATATCTTTCTCCTTGCACAAGAATCAAATCAAAAAGGATCAAGGAGCTAGGAATTAACCCAGCTACTTCCAACTGATGGAAGACAAATTAGGTCCAACACTTCAGCATGGGAGTAGGCAAAGACTTTCTCAACATGTCTCCTAAAGTGAAGGAAGTAAAGTAAAAAATCAGTGAATGGGATGCCATAAAGCTAAAAAGCTTTTGCACTGCCAAGGAAACAATCAAGAGTCAAGAGGTTTCCTACGGAAATGGAGAGAATCATGGGCTATTCCTCTTACAGGGGCCTCATATCCAGAATCTATAAAATCCTCAAAAACCTCAACTACAAAAACACTAACAGCCCAATTAATAAATGGGCCAAAGAGCTAAATAGAAACTTCTCAACAGAGGACATTGATCAAGCAAATGAATACATGAGAAAGTGCTCTAAATGACTAGTAATCAGAGAAATGCAAATGAAAACTACATTAAGATATCACCTCAGCCAGTCAGAATGGCAAAGATGAAGAATATAAACAATAATAGATGCTGGAGGGGCACACTAATACACTGTTGGTGGAGCTGCAGACTGGTACAGCCCCTTTGGAAAGCAGTGTGGAGAATCCTCAAAATACTAGGGCTGAGTCCACCATATGATCCTGCTATTTCACTCCTGGGTATTTTTCCAGGGGATTTAGAATCAGCACATTATAGCAACACAGTAATATCTATGTTCATAGCAGCTCAATTTACAATAGCTAAATTATGGCAACAACCTAGATGTCCCTCAATGGATGAATGGATTCAAAAACTGTGGTACATATATACTATGGAATTTTACACAGCAATTAGAAACAATGATATTGCATTCTTTGAAGGTAAATGGCTAAGGAAGAAATTATGCTGAGTGAAATCAGCATAACCCAGGAAACCAAGGGTCGAATGTCTTCACTCATCTGTGGAGGCTGGAACTAGACCCCGGCCGTTGAGAAAGGAGGTCTATTATCATGCGTTAAATCCGGATAAATTGTAACGTTATACAACCTAATACATTTTTACAGGTGTTTTGGTAAGGGGAGGGGAGGGATAAGGGTGGGTAATTGGGGGAAACTCTTGGGGGTAAATCTAAACTTCAGAATCTATATACACATGATATTATTTTGGTAAAAACCTGTATGATTGTTCAACAAATAAATTTCTCAATAAAAAAAGAAAAGTCATTTCCAACTTAGAATTCTGTATTCAAGCAAACTATCATCAAACAGGAACCAAGAATGCTGCAAAATTAACCCAAGTATCCCTTTTCAGGAAGCTATTGGAACATATATGCTACCAATGTGTGGAAGCAAACAAAGAGAACGGGATATATATACTGGATCCAGAAGACAGAGGATCCCACATAGAACAGAGGAAGGGAGTCTTTAAAGATTGTCTTAAGACAAATGTTTAAGGAGATCCCAGATTGCCCACTCTGCAGCAGGACTCAAAAGGAATTGCCCAGATTAGAACAGGAAACTAAGCAAACAGCAACAAATGCAAGATTATTAACTTGAGAGTACATAAAAAATTAAGCAAAAGGAAGACTAATTATAGCATGAAATGTGGGCGGTTCCATTGTGTTAAAATAATATGAATCCTGAGCCATAACCTAACAAATAATTACGATTTGGCCACATTCTACCAACTTGATGGAGAAGCGTATGAGTGTTTGAGAGAGTTAAAACTTCAAGTTCTAGAAAGGCAAAGCATCATAAAATATCTGAAATCAAAATATCAAGAAATAGAAAGCTAAACATATTACTGAGAACTGCAAAGACAAATAACCAGAGGACCACAGGAAGATTCTCAAGTGGCTGCCTCTAGGAACAGAGTGGGAGGGGCAGAAGAGGCAACCATCATTTCCCCTCATTTCTTTTCAGAATATGGGATAAACTAGGAGCATAGGAAACTACAGTAGAAAATCAAAAACTAAAGAAGGAAGGGAAAATATTGTCAACATCAAAAGGTGAAATAAAAAAATAGTCAAAAGTTAAGTCTGTCATTTGACAAAAAGAAAAAGTTTAAAGAAATATTTTTGATATTCTGGGCATGATACAGAACTAATAAACTATATGCTAAGAAGTAAGATTAATTTTGTTCAGGGGAAAAAGATCAAGAGTTTATTCATTTTACATAGCTATTTTCCAATTCATCGTCTGTTCCTAGATGGAATCTCACTAAATTAATGGCAGTTATTGGAGTAGATGATTATATATTCTTCTACAACCCAGGAAGTTTTTTGTGAAAATAGGTTGGGAAAGATTATTGCTGAATTTAAAATATTTTAAAGGCAAAATAATATTATTAAATATGAAATAAAATTGAGTAATTTATTTTGTAGCATTTTTACTAAGTTGAAGAGTAAAAGGACAACTCCTATAGATTGCCTAGTTTATGTGCATTTACATGTTCTTTAAAAATGAGTTTCATTGGTAGTACACAACACCATTATCTCATCTGTTTATATGGTATTTGTGATTGGGGAAATTTTATCACTGCTAGATTTTATTTAAATCACCAAGTAACTCAAGATTTTAGTTGTAATATGATATTATATTAGCTGAAAAATTACTCGTAAATATCTTGAGGACTGTAGTTATTGAAAACAAGAAATCAATTTTCCTCTGAATGTTATCTAAGAACTCTTTTCTCTTTTAGATGTTGTGACTTTTTTAATATTTAAAAATTTAAGTTATAGTGTATAATTAAGCCTTATTACTTTTAAAATGGTTATTTTCTTGTCACTTAGAAACAGTTTAAAGGGGCTGGAGCGATGGCTTGGAGGTTACGGCGCTTGCCTGGCATGTGCAGGATTCAAACCCCAGCACCCTGTACACAAGGAAGTGTCCGAGGAATGAAAGTTGTGTGAAAAATGAAAAAAAAAATAGGCTACTTCTATCTCTCTCTCTCTCTCTCTCTGACTGTCCCCTCTTTCTTAAAAAAAAAAAAAAAAGTTTAAAAATACATACTTTCGAAAATACAGAGAAACCCGAAAAAGAAAACAGTTACCTTTGCTGGCTCCTGTTATTCTGAGCACTGTTGCCACTTGTTGAGTTAGTAGAAGCTCGTTTAGCCTAACTTCCTGAGACACTATACGGAGCAGAGTCCTCTCCCAATGCAGAGGAGAAATAAAATAAATAAATTACATATATATATCCATTCCAATTTTAGGGGTATTTAGTAAAATCCAGCTTATTCTGACAAATACTCCCAACTCTAGCCCTTTACCAACCTTTAAGAAAAGAAGGAAAAAAAGAAGGTAAGAAAAGAAGGGAGGTGACAGGAGAACAGTAAGAAAGGAGAAAGGAAGAAAGAAAAAGGGAGGAGAGAAAGCTAGCCAGATCCATTTGCTCTGTAAGATCCTGGTGATAACCCAACAGGATCACAAATACTAGCACGTATGAAAGCATAGGTGAAGTTGGTCCTAGTGTAAACTGGAAATAGTTCTAGTGCTTAAAAAAAATTCTGAGCGCTAGAATGCATTGATAATGATGGTGGTGATAATAGCCAACGCTGAGTATTTTGTGCCAGATCTGGTTGTAACCATTTAGAGTTGCTAACATGTTTAATTTGCACAACTCTATAGGGCACTATTCCCTATTTTACAAATGAATAAACTGAGACACTGGGTTGTACCTGATTTTGCCAAGATCGGGTAGCTCGTAAATAAGAGCTGAAATTTAACTTTCGAAGCCTGACTTCAGAAAACATGCTGTGTCCCACCAAACTGTGTTGCCTGAAGTGTAAGCGGAACACGTAGCTCTTCATATGAGAAAGTGGTCCATGAATGTGATGAACTATCAAATAGATATGCAGATAGCAGTTTATGGGTTACTCAGTTCCATTGCTTATATTTGCTTGCTGTTTTGACATCATTATATCCCTTCCAGTTCCCTCACCAGAGAATGAATTGTTTTTAGAGGTGAAGCAGTAAGAGGCAGAGGCTGAACAGACAAATACAAAGCCACAGCCTTTGTCCCCTTTTTCCCTTTGGAAGAGCCATGAACATAGAGGTAAAGAGTTTGAAGGATTAAATGCCTAAATTTGAATCCTGAATGTTACCTGGCATCTTACTTTATAAATGACTGAGGTTCTATGGTAATGTTAAGCCTTGGTTTATTGATCTATAAACAGAAATTATAAAGCCTGTCTCAGAGATTTACTGTGGCATCAAATGAGGATATTACAGAAGGTGCTGACCACCGCGGCCAGCACAAAGTGCTGAACAGGTGTTCTGGGAAGGGACCATCGAGCTGAAGCCAGGGCGGTCAAAGAGCGCACAAGTGGTTCCTCTGATTGGGGCTTTAAGCAGGCGTTTAAACAAGTCACTGTGGGCTTTTCTCCTACTATCTTTCAGTTCTGCTTCTAGAAGCTTCTCATTCTCAGGCAGATTCAACCCTCATGGAGGAAGGACTTCTCCCAAAGTCTCCAAGACCACAGTTCACCTTCATCAGGCTCCTTAAGGAGAAGGAAATGCCTCTTAGCCCCGTGCTCACGGGAAAATCCCCCAAGCCACCAGATGAAATTAACCAGCTTGTTTTGTGTGCTGTGTAGGGTCTCTGGCTGGCAAGCCTATAAGACATGCTCACGTTGAGGAAAATAATTGAGATTAATTCTCCCTGAAATATACATAGAGGACCAAAATAAAGGACGGGTGCCCATCCAAAGTGGGGAAAGAGGAGAAATACAAGATGCATGAAAACAACTTTTATCTACTAAATGTAAATGCTTCTTTTACACTAAGACTCAAATAAGCAAGGGGGATGTTAAGTTCTTCCTGTTAGGATGAAACAATTTTGATCGGTTAGAGCTGAGAATACTGCCAAATCCATGCTAAGATTTATTTTCAAAAGACTGAGAAGCATGGATAGCAACAGTGTGATGTGTTTCACAGAATGCAATTTTATAATATGAAAAATGTAATTTTGACCCAGTTAAAGAAAACTAAGCATTTTAGGAGTAAATTTATCTATTTCCATCTTTTTAAAAAATAAAAATCCAGGGCTGGAGTGGTGGCTCAGCAATTCCAGCACTTGCCTGGCATGCAACAGGGTGCAGGTTCAAAGCTCAGCACCACGTACGCAGCAAAGTCTCGGAACAAAAAAAGCCACATGAAACACTAACTAAAATTGAATCTCCCTTTCTCTATCTCTCTCTCACTGTCCCTCTCTCCGTAGATAGATAGATAGATAATAAATAAATAAATATCCTTGGGGCTGGATCGGTTGTTCAGCAGTTACAGCGCTTGCCTGGCATGCGGAGGATGCAGGCTCCAAACCCAGCGTCATGCACACAACAAAGTGTGGGAGCAACAAGAGTCACATGAAAAACTTAAAAACAACAACAATTTGATTCTCTCTTTCTCTCTCTCTCTCACTGTTCCTCTCTCTCTTAAAAAAAATAATAAATCCTTGGAAAGAACATACATGCATACGATGGCCATTGTGTTCCAGTTAAATGCTAGGGCTCTCAGTTAATTTGTGAGTGGGGACCCTGCTGCTTTCTAAAGAAATTTCTATTTTTAAGCACTACTTTCCTCCTAACCGTGGTTTAATGAGCTAAGCAGCTTAAGAATGTAAAGAAATACACAGCGGTTCATAGGACTACATAGGTTTCTTTGGGTGGCTAAACATAGCATACAGAAACATTGTAGAAAACTAGATTGGGTAAATCTTTCTTGTAGGATGTTGGAAAGCTCGAAGTTAAGAACTGCTGATAAACAGATGTGTGAGGGGTTTTCTTTTGTCTGTTTGTTTGTTTAGGAGATTGAACCCAGGGTCGCTTAACCACTGAGCTATATCCCCAACCCGTTTTTTAACTTTTATTTTCAGACTGGGTCTTGCTAAATTGCTCAAGCCCTGACTAAGTTGCTGAGGCTGGCCTTGAATTTGCAATCCTCCTACCTCAGCCTCCTAAGCAGCTGGGATTACAATTATGTACCACTGTGCCCAACTCAAATATGTTTTTATTTAAATGAACTAAATATACATATTGGTAAACTGTAGATGTTAGGCCAAATCTGGATCGCCACCTGTTTTTGGTGGTACTGGGGACTGAACCCAGCGGTACTCTATCATTAAACCACATACTCCAGCCCTGTTTTCTTTCTTTATTCTGAAACAGAGTCTCATTAAGTTGCTGATGCTGGTCTCAAGTCTGGCCTTGAAATGGCACCTCTCCTGCTTCAGCCTCCCAAACTGCTGAGATTAAAAGCGAGGGCCACCATGCCTGACTTACCACTGGCTTTTGCAAGTTAACTTTTATCAGAACACGTACCTATTCATTTATGTGTTATCCATGAGTATTTTTGCTCTCCAAAAGAAGAGAATGGTTGTGATGGGGGAAATGTAACCTAAAAGCCTAAAAATATTTGCAGTCTGACCCTTTATCAAAAAGTTTGCCTTTTCTTTATGTTGCCAATGTAGGCAAACTTTATCAAAGGCTTCAAGTAAAAAAAAAATGACTCTAAAATGTGGCAAAGTAAAATGCTCTTTGTCCCCAAGTCCATAATGTTGCAGCAGCTGTCCCTACAATCTACCAACAGCTTCCGTGTTTTTAAATGATTTTGTATTTGCTTTGTTAAATCTGAAATGTACATTGTTGTTTTAAAACTGCACAGAGGCTTCTCCAGGTCTTGAGATAATTTGTAATTTAACAGCAAAACTAGGTGGCTCTAAAACATTACAGTGATATTTGAGAACAGAATGCCGGGAAACACCAACATGATGTTTGCTTGAATATTTATGAGCACCTCCTCTTGGCCTTCAAGTTTTCTATGCTTCAATGCTAATGCGTTTGTGTCTGCATGGAGGCATGTGTGTGCACGTGCGTGAGTGTGCAGGCGAAGGAGCAGGAGAACCGTGCTGAGCAACATCTTGCAGACTAACCAAATCTTCTCAGTTTAAACTGCGGCCTTCTTCCCCACCTCTGAGCACTCTGACTACATCATCATCATTCCTCAAACTATTATGGGCATCTCTGGGGCCTAAATGTCCAACCCTGATTCTTGCTTATTTCCAGTTTTCATTCATGTGATTTTCTCCTCTCTTTCTTGAGATATATATATATATATATATATATATGTATATATATATATATATATATATATATACATTTTTTCCATTTCTGTTAGATCACTTCCATTGGAACACGGAATGCTATATTAAGTCCCTCCAGTTTGCACCCATTTCTTTCATTATATTTTCAATAATGCTCATTGAAAGACCTTTCTATATTTGCTCTCTTCAATTACTTTTTCATTCTCTCTTGAGCCCACTCCATTCAGGCTTTTTAGCCCCCTGCTCTCCACTCCATTCAAACTTCTTTCGAGTTGTTAGAGACTCCCGCATTGCTAAATTCTACACTTTATTCTCAATGCTCCTTTTCCTTAGCCTTTCAGCAACCTTCATGAATGTCTATCAATACCCTTCTCCTTATAACATTTTCCTCTCTTCAGGTTTTCATCCTACTTCCCTGAAAATTTCTCAGTTACTCTGATTGGCCCAGCCTCATTTCTCTGACTCATTGCATTAAAGTGACACTAGATTTTATTCACAAGTTTCTCTTTTTCCAAATTCACTTTCTCAGTGGCTTTATCATCTCATGATGTTAAATGCTATCATATTGAAGTTTTAGTCAGCTTTTCCATTCTGTGATTAAAAGATGTGACAAGAACCATATTAAGAGGAAAAGTTTCTTTACTGGCTCATGGTCTTGGAGGTCTTAGTCCATAGGAGGTCAGCTCCATTCTTCTTGGCTCAAGGTGAGGCAGAACATCACAGTGGAAGATGGCGGCCGAGGGGAGCGGCTCAAGTCATCATATCACAGGCAGAGAGAGATTGTATCCAACATATACAAAATATATATCCCAAAGTCATGTCCCCAGTGACTCATCTTCTCCAGACACAACTACCTTTCTTCAGTTGCCGGTTAATTCCTATCAGGAGATTAATCCACAGATTGGGTTAAGGCTCTTGTACCCCACTCATTTCACCTCAGCCTTCCTGCATTATCACACATGAGATTTTGGGGGATACCTCACATTCAATCCATAACAACTGGTTAACTCTCACTCTAGTCAGTAGTTTTCAACTGGCATAAATGAAAGTATTTATTCACGGGATCTTGTTGCATTTTTT